>QJNV01000193.1:0-114314 GCA_004155935.1 Monosporascus sp. GIB2
CCCTTTCCCCCCTTCCCCCCTTCCCCTTTTGTGAGTATCAGCTCCCCATGTGAGATGCCCATGGTGAACTCGCCTTTGAGCCCGTCGTGGAACTTACAGGATCATTCTATCAGCCATCTAGCTCGGCTTCATCTAGAAAGGGTTGATAGCCGTTAAACCAACCCTCTGGGTCGTATTCTTTCTTGATACGTCTGAGTTTCTCGAGCCGCCATGGTTCATAGCCATACAAGGCTTCAGGAGGATCTTTAGAACCGTGTCCATAATTAACGTACTGTTGAAGTCGTCCATAGCCAGAAGTCTCGATAAACTTATCCTGTTGTTTCGACAGCCATTCATCGATCAGGTCCTCGTCGGCTGGGCTCTTGTATGCACCCTCGATCATACTGGTGTTTTATAAGTCAGAAAACATAATCAATCAAGTCATAAGGGGACTCACAGGAAATGCTGCGATCCATGGCGCCATGGGTAGGCCGTTGCGTCGTCCGGTATTTCACGGACGCGTTGCTGGGGAAAAGATTCAAACATTACACTGAACATAGCTTTGCCATTGTACTTCTCGTTCATGTCTCGCCATCCATCAAAATAGGAGCGCATGGTTGCAATGTCGTACTGCTTCACGTTTGCCGCATAGAAGTTCTTGATGGGGAATCTTGCCCACCCTTCAGGCGTGCAGAGGATATTGTTCAGTCCATTATAAGTTGCCCACGGTAGCGCATCCCATGTGGCAGTCTTCGAGTCCTTCCAGACAGGCGATATGGCGTCGAATGGTCTGACGAAGGGGGCTGATTCTTGCTCCGGGCCGGAGTATACCAGATTGACATTGATTGTCGGCTAGGGGCATTTCTGTAAGCTCTGCGACCAATGGAGAGTTACGGGGGGACTAACCTTCCCGTTTGCTCCTCGCCGTCGGCCTATCACAAACACCGCTACTTCCTTTGGCATCGGATCGGAAATTGCGTTCACCACCTCGAAGACCTCTTCCAGCTTATCTAGTTCAAACTCAAAATCCACCACGAAGTGTTTGCCCTCATTAAGTTGCGGATATACCTGATACGTGGCTTCAAGTACAATGCCAAAGTTGTGTCCAGCACCGCGGAGAGCCCAAAAGAGATCTTGGTTCTTGTCGTCAGATGCTTCGACAATGGTGCCGTTTGCAAGAAGTAGGCGGGCGGAGACCATGTTATCATTCAGGTAACCGTACTTCCCCTGGAGACGGCCAATTCCCGCGCCAAGCGAGATCCCGAGAACGCCAGTACAGGGGCATGATCCAACAGCTTCGGTGGGTCAGCGTGATCTTTATCACCCAATTCGTCATCGAAACGTGCTTTTTGAGAGGACAAATCGTCATAGATGGGAAGAATAAGAGACCACTTACTCACTTCCATCCCCTTCGAATGGGTCGCGTTCGCAAATTCCCCCGTCATGATTCCGCCACCTACAGTCATTTGCCGCTTCTTTTCGTCGTACTTGATGCTGTTCAGTTGACGCATGTCAATCGCAATGGCATCCTTGATGCGACGAAGGGAACTTGTAAGGCTGTGACCCCCCGCCCGGGCTGCGAATTGAATGCTTCTCGATCGTGCATAGTTCACCTGTGAACAATGAGCCAAAGTCTGAGTAAAGGGAATAGTGTGAGTCTCACAACTTCTACGACGTCCTGTTCCTCCGCAACCTGGACTGCGGCAATGTACTGCGGCCGCTTATAGTTGGTATAGCGAGCATCAAGCACGGCAAAGTTCTCTTCCCCTTCCAAGAAAACGCCAGCCTTTGATGACAATCGTTTTTGGAGTTCGTGCTTCAGACTCAGTTTTAGATAATCAACATGGGTTAGAATTTCACCCTCTGTTTCCCAAAGCACTTCCTGCTGTCCCCCTATCGTAGGCGAATATATGACTGATGAGTTGTCTGCTGCAACTACGTGCGTCCAAAGGAAGAGGACGAAGCAGAACAACGATTTCCGACCCACGGCGTTCGCCATCGCAGAGCAGAGTTCATTCATGATCCTGTGATAACTCGAATAATCCAGAGACTCGGCAACAGGACCATGTCTATTCGGAGACGGCAGATAGTTTTAATGTGCACACAACCTTACACGTAATAGGTTTCAAAGACGGAGCCGAGATGCTGGCGGGATGGAAACGACTGGCCCAAGCGCTCACACCCGATCGTTCAAGATTCAGTTGCTTCAGATCATTCCTCCCGCCGCCCATTCGAAACTGACAGTAATGGGCATGTGAGGTCAGAACTCAATATGCGTTACAGAATTCTGTGATGCAGTCATTCTCCAAATTGAGTGTCTGCCAATCCGTTGATCGGCGCTGAATCCTTCTTTAGCCCCAAGCCCGGATTCGTAATGCAGTCATACTAGGCTCCGTATATGCTTGAATGCCACCCATGCACCACTACGCCACGCGCATTATACTCATACCCCCCTTATTGCCTCCACTCGAGGAGGCTCAGCCTCGAATTACCTCCTAACACCAATGCAGTCAACTGTCATGCCTAGAGAAAAGTGGACTGTCTTATGTGCCCCACGCGGGCATTGCCTAGTTAGGATATGTAAGATAGGTACCTAAACCTACAGAGTACTATCGATACCACGCCCAATTTGTGGCTCTGGAGGTACCACAGGCCATTTCAACATCTGTGTAAGTCCTCTTGAGAGGGTAAGATGCAAAGATGATATCGGGAGTCGGTATCAAGTCATCTTCAACACTACTATTTGTCACGATTGCAGAGATCGTTGAAAGTGATCGTAGAGGGTAAATACCCCATGCATGGAACTAATGGATATAACTGATGTTCAGATAACTCATAAGAAACTCTAAGTGAACATTGTGGCATTGTCTGAACGATTCTTGCACTATATCAATCTTTCACAGATCATATGACTGGCCTTATCTATACGTGTTCAGTAAAGCCTTTTATTAGATAGATTTCGGTGGTGTTTTGTCAGAACTGTTTCGTTAGGACTTGCAACCACGCCAGTTCGAGAGCCCACCAGCAGAGGATTTATCTCAAAATGGCTGCAATCGCTGTTACGGAACCAACCATTTCAGATGGCTTGGAGCCTATCGCTATAGTAGGGATGGGTAAGATATCGCTGATGAGCAGAACGCAGGCTCTCTGACTGATAGCACGTTAGGATGCCGCTGGCCCGGAGATTCGGAGTCCCCTTCTGAGTTGTGGGACTATCTCGATTCCGAGAGAAACTCCTACAGCAAATTCCCCAAAGAAAGAATCAATGGTGATGCATTCTACCATCCCGATGGCAATAGGCCAGGCTCGTTCAAAACGGAGGGCGGGTGCTTTCTCAAGTCCGATGTGCGGCAATTCGACGCAACCTTCTTCGGAATTCACCCGAAGGAAGTCCTTACCTTGGACCCGGCTCAGAGAAAGTTCCTGGAGGTCGTCTACGAGACCTTTGAATCCGCGGGTATCCCTCTTCACAAGCTGTCCGGCTCCAAGACCGGAACGTTTGTGGGGAACTTCAATTACGACCATCAGCTGATGCACTACCGCGACCCCGAGAATGCGTTGCCGTACTCTGTCACTGGTAGTGGCATTACCATTCTCAGCAATAGAATCAATTACGTCTTCAATCTCAAAGGCCCTTCCATGACTCTGGACACAGCTTGTTCTAGTTCACTTTACGCACTCCACCTCGCTTGCTCTGCCATCCAAACTGGAGACTGCGAAGCTGCCGTAGTTGGAGGGACCAATCTTATTCTGACACCGGAGTGCCAGATCTTTTCTTCTGTTTTGGGAGCTGTCTCGCCCACTTCAGTCTGTCATACATTCGATTCACGTGGTGGGTGCTAAGACCATTAAGCTTTTACTATCTTGTGAAGCACTAATCGATTTTATAGCGGACGGATATGCTCGTGCCGACGGAATCGGTGCACTCTACATAAAGAAGCTATCCCAAGCTGTAGCCGACGGCGATCCCATCAGGGCTGTGATTCGAGGTACCTCGTTCAATGCAAATGGACGAACAGGAGGCATCACGCATCCCAGCCCGGATGGCCAGGAGGCTTGCATACGGCGAGCATACGAGAGGGCTGGTGGCTTAGATATGTCACTCACGGGATACTTTGAGTGCCATGGAACCGGTACTCCCGTCGGGTAGGTAATCAAGTCCCGCGACCTGGCGATGATGTTAATATTTGATAAGCGACCCTATCGAAGTATCCGCGATCGGCAGAGTATTTGCCAACGCCAGAACTAGTTCGAACCCCTTGTTGATTGGTTCTATCAAGTCCAACATGGGGCACAGCGAGCCGTCCAGCGGTATCGCCGGCGTAATGAAAGCTGTGTTGGCGATAGAGCGAGGCGTCATACCGCCCACGATTGGCATCGAAACTCTAAATCCAAACGTGAACTTGAGGAACGGTAAGTTAAAAATCGTTACTAAGAGTACTCCGTGGCCGGATTTGCCTATCAGGAGAGCAAGCATCAACTCCTTTGGATACGGAGGCTCAAATGCCCATGTAGGTGTTCTGGGCATTCCCAACATTGATCATGGATTTCTAATCTATCTAGGCCATTGTCGAATCTGTCGAGACACTCTTCCCTGGGTACAGTTCCCGTCACCAGGCCAGCAAAGAATCTTCTGCCATCGAGGCCTTCGCCCACAGAAACGCTGTTACTCGACAGCCATCTCCTGCCGGGACAACTCATCACGCGAACGGCATCGTGAACAGCCACACAAATTCTCACACGAATGGCCTCACGAATGGTCTCACAAGTGGTCACACCAACGGGAATGGTCATGTTCAAACCAACGGTGATAACATGCATCACACAACCAATGGCAAAGATTTACGGGCAACTCGGTCGAAAACTCAGTTCTTGCTTCCATTCTCGGCACACGATGAAAAGACGCTTCAGGCGAACTACGATGCGTTAGCCAAGTCCTTAAACAACTGGGATTTGGCTGATATTGCGTACACCCTGAGTGGCAGGCGCAGTCTGCTTCAGTATCGGTCCTTTGTCATTAGGAACGTCGCCGAAGTTGAACGTGGGCTACCAGAAGAGAGGCCAAGCGCCACTAAGATACCGGCGGCTGCTGCTCCTACGTTGGGCTTCGTCTTCACAGGCCAGGGGGCTCAGTGGCCTCGTATGGGAGTGTCATTGATGGCCGAGTTTCCCAGCTGCCTTTCCACGGTCCGAAGGCTCGATAAGTACCTCGACAATCTTGACGAAGGTATTGCTCGAGACTGGAGTATCGAAGAGGTTCTGAAGCAAGACCCTGGACAAAGCTTGGTCCACAAGGCAGAGCTCTCACAGCCCTTGGTAACTGCCTTGCAGATAATGATTGTCAATCTCCTCTCTCAGTGGAATGTGACACCTCGTGCTGTCATTGGTCACTCATCCGGTGAGATAGCGGCTGGCTATGCCGCTGGCCTGTTGACCGAAGAAGAGGCCATAATAGCGGCTTACCTTCGAGGAAAGGCCATCGCACAGAACGATGCCACTGGGCTTATGATGGCGGTTGGTGGTACTCTCTCCGAGATAAACCCTCTGGTCGATGGATTTGACGGTAAAATCACGATCGCGTGTTACAACTCTCCAGAAAGCCACACATTGAGTGGGGATGCCGACGCAATGCTTGAGCTCAAGGCTGTCCTTGACGACAAGAAGATCTTCTGCCGCACCCTGCAAACTAGCAACAATGCTTACCATTCGGATCATATGAAGGCTCTCGGGCCCAGGTATGAACGCGACCTCGAGGCTCTCATGCCCAAGAAGACGGCCGCCAAGTCCCTCAGGCAAGGTTCAAAACCCCGTCTTGCTCAAGCCGTCTTTTTCTCTTCCGTCTCCGGGCACGCCGCCCCTTGGTCAATGCTTGGCCCAAGGTACTGGCGACAAAATCTTGAGTCCCCAGTGCTGTTTCATCAAGGCGTCGCGGATATGGTGACACAAGCACCTGTGGATCTCCTGGTTGAGATTGGTCCCCACAGCGCACTTCAAGGGCCTCTCCGACAGCTGTCCAAGACGATGGACAAAGGCATTAAGTTCCCGGCATACTACGCAGCGATAACCAGGGGCAGTGACAGTGTGAAGGATGTCCTAACGCTGGCTGGCAACCTTTTTACCAGAGGCTACGATGTCGACCTCGCTCGGGTAAACGCCATAGAAAGCCGTGGCGGAAACCAGTACCAACTGGGTAAGGTCATTACTGACCTGCCCCGTTACCAGTGGCAATATCCAAAGGACATCTTACTATTCGAAAATCGTTACACACGAGAATGGCGACAACGCATGCATCCACGACATGATGTTCTTGGAAGTAGAATTCCGGGCACAAACCAGGCAGAGCCATTATGGCGAAACAAGCTGTCTGTGAAAAATGTCCCATGGTTAATGGACCATCGTGTAAGTGTACTGATTGGAAACCGTAGATGTGCTCTAACATATCATTATAGATTGGAAAGGATGTTGTATTCCCTTCCACCGGCTATCTCAGCATGGTTCTAGAGGCAGCTACTCAAGTTGTTGAAACCGAAGGCCTGGACGCTTCTGGTGTTGAGTATTATGATATCCGGAATGTCAGTCTTTCAAAAGCCCTCATTGTGCCTGAAGACGATTTCGGTATTGAAACTCTGTTTACCTTGCGACCGGCCTCACTCAACGCCGTATCTCGCCACCAGTGGATCTTTGATTTTGTTCTCACTACCGTCTCAAACGATGAAGGGGTGGACACATTTATAGAGCATTGCCGAGGACAGGTCGAAGTGGGCTTCGAGAAATACGGTAAGTGATTCGAGCCTCCTCAGCGACATGAACCTGACAAGGGTAGTTTTCCCCGAGAGCCACTTGGTGAGAGAGATTCAGGCCTCTTCCTCCTCGAAGAAGATCATTAATGCTGCACAATGGTATGAGACCTTCGCGAGAGCAGGGTTATGCTACGGTCCGATGTTCCAAGGCCTGTCCAGTATTTTTGCACTCGGCCAGACAAACACGACTCAAGCGCGAGTCGACCTAGAGCCAACCGCAAAGGCAATCAAAGGGGAATCTAGATACATTCTTCACCCTGCCACTCTTGATGCTAGCTTGCAGCTCTCCATTCTTGCAGCCCACAAAAACAAAGCCACCACCTTTAGGCGGGCATTTATGCCTACTGCGTTCGAAAGCGTCAAAATATGGCCGAAAATCTCGAGAGAGAGTCATACGTTCGCCGAGTCATATGCCAGTGCCACGCTGAAAGGCGTCCGAGGGTTATCGGCAGATGTAGTGCTCCTAGGCGCAAAGGGCCAAAGGATGCTTGAGGCAACCAATATCTTCCTCACGGCTGCGGATCAATCCGTGCCCAAACTCATTGACGAGCCCAGTCCATACACGCGCATTGTATGGAAACCAGACTTTGGTCACCTCACCTCGCACATCATGGCTCAGATGTATCCGCCAGTGGTTCTCAGCGATGATGCCGTCATTCCTTCCTTGAACCATCTCGCGTTGCATCAGCTGATACACTTCAAGGAGACGCATCCGGATGTGTTCGAAACGGGGTCAGAGCATCCTCATTTGCAAAGGCTGCTTGATTGGACGATGGAGAAACTCTCAGCCCTTGAAGCAGATTCTGGCTCCCCGGCTTCGATGATAATGAAGTACGACGAAGCGCACCGAGCTCAGGAGATAGAGCGGATATCGAGCACCCTGACGCCGCTATCATCTGAGGCTCGACTCATGTGCCATCTCTACAGAAACCTCCCCGCCATTTACAGCGGAGAAAAGACGGGCATTCAAGTGGCATTGCAGGACAACTTGCTCCTCGACAACTACGAGACTGGCCAAGTTTACCGGGAAGGCAACCGGCGCTTGGCTGCAACGGTGGCGTTGTATGCCCATCAACACCCCAACATCAGAATCCTCGAAGTCGGCGCAGGCACTGGAAGTGCGACTAATGAAATTCTTCCAGCTCTTAAAGGAGACACTCCCTGGCGACAGTACTCGGAGTACCGCTTCACTGATACTACCCCCTCTTTCTTGGCCGATGGAGAAGAGAGATTTTCCAGGTTTGGTGGTATGACGTTTGGGACTTTCGATATGGAAAAGAGCGGCGAGTCCCAGGGCTACCAGCAGGATTGGGACCTCGTCGTCGCCTCAAATGTTATCCATGCTACGTCGGACATCCAAAACACTCTCGTCGGAGTTCGAAACGTGCTCAAGCCTGGCGGGAAGATGATCTTACTGGAGTTGACCCAATCTCAGCTCAGCGCTGGCCTGGTCCTGGGGACATTCAGTGACTTCTGGAAGGCCGATCACGACCCCAAGTATCCGCGATACGACGGCCCGTTCTTGAGCAAGTCGCTCTGGCAAACGGTTCTTCCCGCCTCTGGGTTCTCAGGCCTCGATTTCTATCTCGACGATTATGCTGGTGGTAATGTCTCGGCAACAGTCATCTGTGCCACCGCGGCTGAGCCTCCAGCGAGCATACCGCGTCCGGTCGCAAGCCCGGAGCAGCGAGGCATCACTGTGGTCTACCGATCCGCACCGGCTCCATTCATGCAACCGATGGCTGATCACATCGCGAAGACTAGTGGAGCACCAATTGACATGATGCCACTAGCGGAAATCGAGACCGCGCGCCATCGTAGATTCATCTTCCTCTTGGAGACGGGCGAGCCGTTCTTCCTTAATGTCACGCCACAGGAATGGGAAGCTTTCCAGTCAGCTTTGAGCCGATCGACCTCTTCCCTTTGGCTGACAAGCGGAGATCTTATGGAGGGCAAGGAGCCACTGCATGCAATGATCTCAGGCCTGGCCAGAGGCATAAAGATAGAGAACAGCTCCCTGCGCTTCAGCATTCTAGACGTCGACCGTGTCCCTGATACGTCTGACACAGAGCTGTTCAGCCTCATCGGACAGCTCGAGGCCAGAGTGGCAGATACGACAAGGATCAATGATGATTCCGAGTTTCGATACAAAGACGGTATTCTCTACATAAGTCGCCTGACATCCGATGACACTCTTTGCAAAAGCTCCAAAGCCACCACGCGCCCGGATCAAGCACTCGAGAAGGTACCCCTCAAGAACCTGAAGTCGACCCCCCTTCGACTCGCAATCGAGAAGCCTGGGGTCCTGAGTACGGTCTACTTCAAGCCGGACCCGGAATTTACGAAGCCACTATCTGCAGACGAGGTAGAAATCGAGGTCAAGTATGCCGGTGTCAACAACAAGGACATCGCAGTTTTGACTGGCCGGCACCACTCCGACTCCTTCAGTGATGAATGCTCTGGTATCGTCACCCAGGTAGGCAGCGAGGTGAGTGACCTCAAAGTTGGGGACCTGGTATACTGTCAGTCCTTCTCCAAATTCGGCAACTTTGTGAGAGAAAAGGCGGCGTTTTGCCAGCGACTCGAGGACGGCGATACCCTCGAAGGAACGGCCACGTTGCCAATCGCCTTCAGCACCGCCATCTACGGTCTGATGGACCTAGGCCGGCTGGAAAAGGGCGAGACGGTATTGATCCAATCTGCGACCGGTGCCGTCGGCCTGGCGGCCTGTCAGATTGCCCATATGATCGGAGCTGAAATATTTGCTACGGTTGGCAGAGAGGAGAAGAAGAGCGAGTTGTTGGCCATGGGGTTTGGAATCAAGGAAGACCATATCCTCCATTCACGCGACAGATTCTCGGCCAAGAAACTGCTGGAGCAGACCGGCGGCAAAGGCATCGACGTGATCCTGTGCAGTGCTCGCGGGGAGCTCATGCACGAGTATTGGAAATGCATCGCCACCTGCGGAAGGTTCGTTGAGATTGGACGAACCGAGGTTTTGGACAACGGCAACCTGAGCCTCGACGTCTTCAGGCGCAATGCTACTTTCACGTCCTTCGATCTCGAGGTCATGAGCAAGAACAGGCCACAAGTTACCGCCAGGTACTCCCCTCATGCCACATCTTCGTGCCCTCCCCCCAGCTAATGCTTGTCAGGTTGATGAAAACAATCCAACGGCTCAAGTCCCAAGGCCACATCAAGCCCCTACCTCTGTTGCAGTTCAGCGTCGCCGAGATCGACAAAGCCTTCATGACATTCACCAAAGGTACCCACATCGGAAAGCTACTCGTCGGCTACGATGACCGGTCGGAGCAAGGCATTAGTGTAGGTGGCACCCCCTGTGCTCTACTATACACAACCACTTACATGACTGCAGATACAACGAGATCCATTCACCGCCACGTTCAATCCCAATGCATCATATCTTCTGGTTGGTTGTCTGGGAGGTTTAGGCCGAAGCTTCAGCGCGTGGGCAGTGTCGCGCGGAGCCCGGCATCTGATCTACCTCTCCCGCACCGGGGCTGCCAATGATGAAGCCAAAGCCTTCCTGGACGAGCTCAAGGCGAACGGCGTCGATGCTTCAGTGGTGAAGGGGGACGTGACGTCGTTCGCCGACGTGCAAGCGGCAGTCGATACGGCTCAGTATCCCATCAAGGGTGTCATTCAGGGCGCTCTCACACTCCACGATGGCATGTTTGAGTCCATGTCGCTCGATCGATTCAACGCCACGGTGCATCCACGTGTGATTGGCACGATGAATCTCCACGAAGCGACAAAAGGTTGCCCTCTTGATTTCTTCGAGCTCTGGTCTTCGTGGACGGTTATCTTCGGCACTGCTACCCAGAGCAATTACCTGGCCTCTAACGCGTTCCTCGACGCCTTCGCGAGGCATCGTCGGGCTCAGGGCCTGCCGTGCACCAGCTTGGCCCTAAGCCAGGTCCTGGGCATTGGCATCGTCTCGTACATGCCGGAATATCAGCAGGCCATGATCAGGAACGGCTTCTATGGCAACGACGAGGACGAATTCTTGCAGTACTGCGAAAAGGGCATCTTGCCAGTGCCTGCTGAGGCTGCTCGGGACCCGACTTTCAAGTATGATCCGCAGACATTGGCTCACCTGCTTGTGGGCATTGAGCCTGCAGGCCTCAGGCTTGTGGACGAGAAGTATCCCCTCTCGGATATGCTCTGGTACCATGACCCCCGGTTCCAAAACCTCATCCAAGCCACAACTCTGCTCTCTTCCAAAACACAAGATAAACGGGACGCGGCAGCGGAGGGAGGTACGGCATTGGACAGGATAATAGGAAAGATTTCGCGGCTGCTCTACATACCCGTCGATGAGGTGGATGCGGAGAAGGCGATCAACCACTATGGCATAGACAGTATGGTCGCAGCAGAGCTACGGAACTGGTTCCTCGCTACATTTGGGAAGGAGGTTAGTATGTTAAAACTGTTGAGCGCTACAATGACGGTTCAGAAATTGGCTGAGGAGGCAGAGGCCGATGTAGCGGTACAGTAAGATAGATCAAGTGTAGCAGGCTATCAGCAAGTGCATGGGTACTCGCCCTATAGCCTAGGAGGGCTAGCGGGTTTCCTATCGGCTTCACCCTTCACACGTATCGAATAAATGGCCATCACCTATCTTCTGCCCTACTTGACTTCGTCCACGGTTTCTGTAGCTTGCCAACTGCTGCGCCCCTATCCCCTCAATGCCAAAGTACCGCACTTTTCAGTGTGGTCAGAGGGAGACCTTGTATCAAAATTGATACTTTCCGGGTGCTTCTGTTCTAACTTTATCATGACTATTTCTACGGGAATTTGTTAAAGGCCAACCAGGTAGTTGGAACGTAGTGGTGCCACCAAAGGTTTGCTTTTTATTAAACGAGAACACTTATTTAAAAGCGTTTAAATCGCAAATTCGATTATTAAAAGGTATTATGCGAAAATTGAAAGATATTTCGTAAGTAGTTCGAATTTGGTAGAGTCATTATCGTAAAATACGGTATCGTAAAAAAAGATCTTTAATTGGTTTAATGATATATTGTATGTCGTAGAATAGGGGTATCTCTGTTAGTCCGCATGCTCCCAGCACCTCGGAATAACCTTTTTCCGGTGTGCCCCTAGTATATAGAGAGCTTCCTAGCTACTGCTCCCTCGAGCTCAATTCTAGCCAGACAATTATCACTTCCCACACTCTATGTTACCTTATCCCCTGATCTTCTTAACTGTGACATTGTACAAGCTCAATTCTTTAAAAGCCCCGGCTGATGCTTCTTCTCCTTGGGCCGCTGAATTTGAGAGAGACTTCCTTCACGCCTCTGCTCTGCCATCTTCCACAGATAGACAGGGTTCAGAGCAATAGTTAGCTCCATCTGTCTGGGCGTCACAGCGAAGGCATGTATCACCCGTCCATTGTAGACGCGATATTTTAGAACTGGCTGAAGCTTCCCTGTTCATGGTAAGAGATAACGGCGGAGCTCGTGTGTTAATACAGACAATCTGTCCTATACAGCAGCTATATTACTAATGGGGCCCTCTAACTACTTCACCTAGTAAGAGAGCCGATCTTCCACTAGCTAATTTAGTCGCGAATAAACGCTTTTATTAGCGAATGGAATTATAAGAGTAAAGATCGAGATAGTATAATTAAATATCAACTATCACTCGGATAAGGCATAGCATATGATATTTAATAATGCCCCTGAACCCTAATTACAGATATAGGGATTATTTGATAGACGTTTGGATCCGGAAATTAAACGCAATCCAGTCCTCCGGCGCATGTACCGCGTCCTGTCGGTCACCTGATCGAACAGTCTTGGACTTGACTGATTGGCCTAGTTCCGGCAATTCGAATAGATCAAAGGTAGTTGGATGAGTGGTCAAGATTATCTTTATAATATCCTCACATGAGCCACTCTCTCGTAAGTCCGAAGGAACCGTCATTCGTAGTTTTCTCTTGGCCGTGCCAGTGAACACCATGTCCAAGTTCTGTGGAGGAATGACTTCATAGGGCCCGCGATAGATGTTCTCAACCTGCCAATGCGGCCCCAGATTGAACGCAAAGGCGTACAAAGGCTTATTGCTCTTATTCTGTATGACGAGATGGGCAATTGTGTTGTCATTTAGGTCGATCACGCGGTCAGGACCGAAGGTGCCGTTCGCTGTTCGGATATGCGCATCCAACGATTCTGGAAGAAGATACGTCGGAGTCTGGTTCTTCAAGTCTTGTATCAATCGAAAGCGAGCTAAATGCTCCAAAATATCGCAGACGTAGCTCACATCGGCTTCTTCCTCCATTAAGGGAGGCAAATTAGCTATCTGGGCGCCTGTTGAAGCGTCGCGAATCTCATACTGTTTGTCCTGGCTCAGCATTACCTGAAACGAAGCAAAGCGACTAGACATTTCAGTCTGGACATCGAGTTGCCTCTTTGTCAGCTCTGCCATCCATTCCTCTTGTCTCTGAAGATTCGCCTCGAGCTGTATCGGGAAGTTCTTCAAGCACTCTCGCGTGAGGATCTTCGCGAATAAATTGCGCTTTACTAACTTCACATCCCTGTCTTGGCATTTAACCTCTGACGAGAGTGGGCCAGTTGCTATGACTGCAGCAGAAAGTCCAGTGTCAGCGCTGGGCATGTTTTGTACGCCCAAGGACTGCAGAGAGAACGTATCGCCAATACAGACTCCATGCGCCTCACCAAGTGGTATACGAAGAACACCATTCTTCTCCAGGAGAGGGATCTCTGCTGCTGCAAGTTTTGAATTGTATTGGTCAAAAAAACCGCGATGCTTGTTCCCATAAAGCACGGGGTTTTGCCTCGGCCATGACTTGCGGAACTTTGCGCGTAGGAGGGAATAGATATGTTGATGCTTACTACTGACACCGCCGCATTCAAGCAGGGTCAGACGCAGAAAGTAGGACAGAGCACCGAATTTCTCGCGCTTCCCGCCCTGCTCGAGGGTGAGTTCTTTGGCGACTTCGTGCGGTCCACAGGCTGATATAATGGCGTATCCGTCAGGATTAATCAGCCAGTTCGGCATCATGGAGACGTCACGCGTCGCATGAGTACTGCTTGGTATTGATAAGCTTTTCTCGGGATTGCGGGGGTGTCTGGCAGCGACTTCAGGCTTAAATTGGGCAAAGCGGACATCAGAGTCCTGACGGTAGACTGAACCAGAAAAGCAGCAGTCCAAGACAAGCGTTACAACGAGTCCCTTGTCGACCATGTCTTTCAGGAAGAAAGCCAGTTCTGACCCCCACATGTAGCTCTCTTGGTGGCCATTGTCTCCTTCGAGCAAGACAAGCACTAAGTCGCCTGTGGATTCGTTCGAGAACTCCTGCCTAGGTGGTTCGCGCGTGCCGTGGCCCGAATAATGGACGTAAACGAAATCGCCGGCTTGTGCCTGGGCGGTTATTGATTCGAAAGCCGAAGCTACGTTGTTATATGTGGGCCACGACTCTGGACTCTCGGCTAGGACTTTCCCAGCGGTCGTACTTTTCGTCGCAGTAAAGATGTATGTCTGGACCGCTGTGAGGCTTTTTTCAAGATATGCCTTCATTCGTTGGACATCTGCAGCACAACCATTTAGAGGGTCTTGAGGATAAGCATCGACGCCGATTAGCAGTGCGTGGTGTTTGACAAGTGTTCCTTTTCTATCCATGGCGTCTCAGGGATTCACCGAACGTGAGGAATGGGTAATGTGTCCAGAGGTTTGTTCGACGAAGCTGTAGGCTCTACAGCCGCCCCTTCAGTTCCGAGAGGGGTTGCGTGACACCGTAGATCGCTTACGCAGGTGGAGATCTTATTTTAGCCTAAGATGCCACTCACAATGCAAGTCATCCCTAGCTGACAACACTTGACAGAGCTGGGATACAACGCGATGAAGAAGCTAAGAGCTAAGATGCATTGGTGGAACCCAGGGTAACCCCAGAGTACCATTCTCAATTCAATCGGCACAAAGTCTCCGAGCTTTATTTTTAGCGACGTCTGCCTGACTCCACAGCCTCCAGCCCGCTATCCGGGACCGGCCTACCATTCTCCACTGGCGCACCGTTCTCAAAACAAAGAGTGGCTCTGCCCGGCCCAGGAATAGCCGCAACCAGATAAGGTCCTTCTCGTACTCTGCCTGAGCGGAGCAGGTAAACCCTATCACCTACCCGAAAGCTAGGCCTCTATGGATCCTTGTTAGGACTCGGGCAGGTCTCTGTGAGGGTGAACTCACAGTCACGTAGGCCTTCACGTATGGACGCTCGCCCTCGTCATCGATGATAACCTTGGGCTCATCGTCGTCGTCGTCGTCGTCATCGTCGACAATCTTGGGTTCCTCCTCATCTTCATCCACAATAACGGCGACCTCAGGCTCGGCTTCTCCCTTGCTTGCGGCAATCGACTCGTCTTGTTCTTGGGCTGGATTGCCGAGTTTCGGCTCTTCTTTTTTTTCGCTGGAGAGTGACATGTCAACGCAGCAGGGGTTTGAATAGAGGGGGTCCACTAACTCCTGGGACGACATGATGAAAGCAGTGAGTGACCAAGGTGATGGGGCTTCACAGCCAACTGAACAGCAGTGCTAAGGAAAATTAATTAAGTTCCTGAAGAACCTGCGGCCAGCTTCGCTTTCCAATCCGTAGAGAGCTCTGACCGGGATGATGGCTTTATGTATCCTTTTTTGCCTTGCCTTGTAAGCGCTAACTAAGGCCCCGTCTCGACGACCCAGGTCTAGAATCCTTGTGACTAGCGAGGGGCAGCTGGAGAAATTGTACTTCTAGGCAACAGCCCCACAATTCCTCGACTATGCGGCTGAGGAATTTTACCCAACCGGGGGGCATCCTATTCTCAGCATTTTCGACAAGTGGTGTTCTCCTCACTAGACTCCTCCCATAACCGGAGCCTGATCTGAAGCAATCTGACTTGACATCTTCTACGCAACGCAAGACGAATGCCACTGACATACCCTAACACCGAATGGATGAGAAACAGAAGTCGCCTAGATGGTCCATGCCATGGACTCAACTTGAGATCAAGTACCAGGCTCGGCGCTTACATAAACAGGCACTGGGTCTGCGTAAATCCTACGAGCAGACGAAAGACAAGGCGACAATTGAAAAGGCTGTTCAGCTTGCAAGGGAAGCAGACTCCATGGTCCCTAATCACCCTGACTACATGATCAACCTTGCTCTCAGTCTTGAGGGCAAGTATCTGGAAATGAGGAAAGTAGTCGACCTCGAGGAAGCAATCCAGAAACTTAGAGATGCAACTGTTGCGAAACCAAAGGAGCTCGAATACTTCCAGAAACTCGCTAGGGTCCTTTTCTTTGCTTACGAGAGCCTAGGACGCTTCAGCTACTTAGACGAAGGTCTCGCTGCGGCACGACGGGTAGTTGAGCTGTGTGATAGCCGCTTGATTCTCCCCCTCGCTTTGTCCGTCGTTCGTGCTGGCTGTATTTCTCGCTGCGTAATGGTAAAATCAATATCCCATCTTGAAGAAGCAATCGAAGCAATGCGACTAGCCATGAGCATCGATGAGAAGAATCCAACGTGGCCAACGGCCCTTCTCAAGGATTTGGAATGGCACTATCGAGAAACAAGACTTATGTCTGACCTTGAAGAAATGATTAAACTATCTCGGCAGCTGATACGTATGGGAGGAAATGATAACGAAAAGGCTAAACGACTGTTTTGGCTTGGAAGTTTTCTCCACGATCGGTACGTATCGATGGGGGCGCCGCAGGACCTCGATGAGGCAAATCGAGCAATACAGGAAGCTACCCAAGTCGCAAAGGCGTACATCGGAACCAGGCCCGCAGGTAGCCCAGAGCAGGTTACGCTTCTGTCTGAGCTTGCTTCGTCGCTGTTAGAATGGTCCAAGCGCACAAAAGCCACAGCAGACATTGCAGAAACCATCCGCGTGACGAGACATGCAGTTGAGTTGACGCCTCTTACGCATCCAAAACGGATCGCTCGACTGATGCAGCTTGGACGATGTCTTCTACTCTGGTCTCCTGATGTCGGAACTGTCGCAGAGCTTGAAGAAGATGTAGCGATGATACGAACAGTAGTCGGCTTAGCACCGGACGACTTTTACATTCAAGGCAAGCCGCTTTTCAGTCTCCCAAATTGCCTTTGGTGGTTCTATGAGATGACGGGAACAATGGAATACTTGGACGAGGCAATTCAGATACTCCGTCGAGCGGTTTCCGTCGTACCAGAAGGGAACCCCTCCATATTCCTACATCTAGACTGGTTGGCTCTTATGCTATGCTTTCGATACACCCAGACACGGGCCCTGAGCGACTTGAAAGAATCCGTTAAGATTGCTGAGCGAGTCGCGGATATAACACCGCTTGATCACCCCGAACGAGGAGACCGTTTACAAGTCCTGGCGACTCTGATGGATGCGCTGGCCGGTCGGGAAAAGGAAGCCACGGCGATCCAAAATGCTTTGACAATATCAAGAGAAGTCCTATGTTCAATACCAGAAGGCCATCCAAACCGGGCATACCACATAATACAGCTGTCAACAAAGCTTATACATTCCTATAGGGCGAATGGGGACGAGGAGCATCTAGAAGAAGCCATTCAACGCACAAGAGAAGCGATTGACTTGGTGTTAGAGGATAACGCCGCCTTGTCGACATACTCGGCTGATCTCTCATCAATGCTCCATGACCGATATATCCTCAGAG
The DNA here is from genome assembly GCA_004155935.1 of Monosporascus sp. GIB2. Classification (NCBI taxonomy): domain Eukaryota; kingdom Fungi; phylum Ascomycota; class Sordariomycetes; order Xylariales; genus Monosporascus; species Monosporascus sp. GIB2. The sequence goes on from QJNV01000193.1 coordinate 17,463, forward strand.
ACGACATCAAAGACTTAGATGAAGCAGTCTCTGCCGCCAGACGAGCTGTGGCGGCTCGACTCAATGAAGGATTCGGTCAGTCGGGAAGGTCGCTGAAGCTCGCAAGACTTCTACTGGAGAGGGCCTGGCAAACAAAATCCCAAGAAGACTTCGCCGAAGCCAATGCAATTCTGGGAAGCGTTTTGGATCGATCCGCGACTTCTAATCTGGCAGACATAGAAGTACTTTACGCCGGGCGCTTACTAGCCAACAATGAAATGGCAAAGGAGAATTGGCCGCGGGCATTTGAAGTCTTGAACCAATTGATCGATCTCATTCCTAGATGGGTACCTCGATCGTTGGAACTCTCTGACAAGCAATTCTCCCTTGCATTCATCTTCGGTATAGCTTCAGACGCAGCGACTGCAGCGATAAGAGCAAAGAAGAACCCGTTTGTTGCACTAGAGCTACTCGAACGGAGTCGCGGCGTGCTTGGGACTTCTCTTGAGGAAATGAGGAGAATTGATATTCCCGCCTTCCAGCAGGCGCACCCAGACCTGGCAGAGCGTTTTCAACGTCTTCGGGAACAGCTGCAAGAACATGATGGTCTTGAAAGACAATTCGCAAACCTAGAACTGCAATCACCAGATGAGGATTCGAGTGACGACTCACCCGATCCAGATCAACGCAACAACGCAGGTAACGAGCTGAGCATATTGATCGATGAGATACGTCAGCTTCCTGGGATGGAAGGACTATTCGGTACACCGAGTCGGGCAGAAACACAGAACGCAGCCAGTCAAGGCCCAATTGTCATCATTAATGTCTGTCAGTCAGGTTGCGATGCTATATTGGTCGAGCAGGACCAGGTTCGAACCTTGCCATTGGATAGACTTTCCTGGGACGACATTAGTAAGAGAGCACGGGAAGGATCTATGGGCAGCCCCAACAGTCTCGAGTGGCTATGGGACACCACCATGGACCCCATTCTCACTGCGCTCGGTTTCACAGAGCCTGTCATCGGCAATCAGTGGCCACATGTGTGGTGGATACCGACTGGACATTTGACAAAGTTTCCTATTCATGCAGCAGGATATCACGGCGTGCGTGGCAAGAGTGTGCTAGATCGCGTCATGTCATCCTATAGCTCCTCTGTAAAGGCCATCATCAACGGTCGTCGACGCCGACCCGAAGTTACCGGGCCAGGCAAAGCCTTGCTGATTGCCATTCGAAATGCCGGGCTGCCATTTGCGATTAAGGAGGTGCAGATGCTTGACGAGCTGTGCAGGACGATGCAACTCGAGCCAAGTGATCCCGAGCATCGAAAGCAAGAAATCTTGAAGCACCTGCAGGAATGCAGAGTCTTTCACTTTGCAGGGCACGGGTATACACACGCGTCGGATCCTTCCAAAAGCCATCTACGTTTGGAAGGCGGGCACGAAGATTCGATTCGAGTTTCCGATCTTCTGAACATCAACTTACACAAACAACCGCCTTTCCTCGCCTACTTATCAGCCTGCGGCACAGGACAGATGAAAGCAGACGAATTGATCGACGAAAGTATCCATTTGATCAGTGGTTGCCAGTTAGCCGGATTCCGGCATGTCATTGGAACTCTGTGGGAAGTGAACGACACCATCTGCGTAGACATGGCGAGGGGCATCTACGAAGGGATGAGAGATGGAAACATGAGCGATGAGTCTGTCTGTCTGGGACTGCATAACGCCAGTCGAAGACTTCGTGACCGCTGGGTCTTTGAGGCAAGCGGCGTGATTAGAAAGGCGAGCGTTAGGCATAAGCGCGAAGCGAGGCCGGTTGAGTCACCCATAGAGGATGAAAGCATAACAGAGGGAATAGGCAAACTGCGGCGCAAGATGATTCAGACGGTAATGGCTAGAGATAGACGGATGTCCGATGGAAGGCTCCCAGGCATGACAGATGTAATCGATCACATCTGGGGCGAAAGGAGCCAAGGGAGTAGCAGGATGCCAAGAACTGTGATAGGTGAGAGTGATGACGAGGACGAGGACGAAGAGGCTCCACTCTGGGTACCATATGTTCACTATGGAGTATAAATAGCTCAAGTTGCGACTTAATAACGCTTACCCTTATACATTCTTCGTCGTTTGTTCGTTCACTATGCTGCGCCTTAATTTTCCAGTTAGCTACTGTCCTACTTGTAGAGACACGGCCAAAAACTTCGCCTCCCGAGTTTCCCCTAACCATTGATATCTACACATAATCAAAGCTGTGGAAGTAGATGCCTGAGTTTTGGCTCGGCTCGGACTTTTAAAATACTTACCACCAGAATCTCCACAATTCTAATTATTGGTTCCAGACACAAATGCGATGAGAATGGTCGCATATCTTCCAGCAGTTAGTAGACGTGGTTCCCAGGTTATTCTGGACTTACGTTGCGCCGGCGAGAACGAGTTCCATGCTTTTTGGATTCGTTAACACGGAGAGTATGGTCAAGTAAATTACCGTAGACGCCGTAACTGTGACGATACGATATAGGAATGTGTCTATCTGGTTGCAGATCACAATCGGTACCAGTAATAATGATGTGATAAGGGCCAAGAGCAGAGTCGTGGCAATTCCCCTTATGATCCGGCCGGAGTACAAGTATACATTGGGGTCTGTAGAGACATCGTGAGAAGACCTCTGGGAACGAGTCAGCTAGCCCTATCCGGCAGTAATGAGCAGTTTAGCATACCTTTCGGAATCCAGCGACATATTTGATCAACTTATCCTCGACCCAAGTCTCGAACTTTAACAGAGCGTTATCTGCTACTGTAGCCAAGGACACTAGTTCTCGACCAAATGCGAGATACTCGGTCTCTTCTCTGGCTATACAGCCAGTACCATCAACCCAGTTCTGCAAGCTCTCCGCATCTCGCGATTTTGCTTGTGGTAGACTCAGCCATTGTCGATTTCTCTCGACAAACTGGTCTACACACATCAGTCTGGAACCCGAATGCGGATTGGAATCCTACACACCGTAATCAGCCAAGGCCGTTTCTATCTCTTGCAATAGTGCTGTGCGTTGAGAATTCTGATCGATGCGGCTCTTTCCGAGAAAAAGCGGACTAGCTTCGTCTTGATCAATCTGCTCGAGTTGTTGTTCAAGCTCGACGAGCTTGTCCTGCTTCAATAACAAAAGGCGCGCCCGTAGCTTGTCAAAGCGCCTGCACATGAAATATGGGCCATGGGAGGATATGAGCGCGGTATAGCGAGGGTATCCAGCCCTGTAATCCTCCACTACACAACGTGTCCAGGATCAGCCTTCACGATCGAGCCTCTTGGAAAGTCCCCCGGTACCTTTCTTCATGGGTCCATATGTCTCGGGTGAGTTCGGCTGCGGGATGGTGGGAGAGTGCATCTAGCAAACAATGGCTTCACTAGGTCCTAGGCTCAACAGCTTCATCAGAACAATGGCGCAGGACAAGACAGACAAGCAATAGGGTGCTACGGGCAGCCAACTACTTTGACACAAAGCTGAATGACAACTCTTCACACCGCGGAGAAGTCAGTCCATAACGACTAATAATCCTGGTCATGCATTGCAACTATAAGCAGCACACCGCTTGTAGGCATGTTAAGGATCCGAGTATCTGCTAACTCATCCCAGCTAGGGTTTGCACTACCCACCCACCCACGCTAAATTTTCTACCCACGAGCCACCTTACCTCAGCTAGCTCAGGCCTCCCTGGCTCGTTTTCCCAATTCCTTCAAAATCACTCAAGTACCGCTCCACAACGCTAAATATTAACCAATCAAATCCCAAATCCCCGTAACGAGCCAGCGAGGCCTGAGTTCAAATTGCAGAAAATGGGCTCCGTTCTGTAAATTTGTTTCTTAAGAAAAACGAAAATCCGTAATAATTTAATAAGAATACGATTTTATAATTATATATATATTTGCGATTACCTTAATTATGGCTTATTATTAATATTACGATAATCTTAATTAAGATCCGTTTGCTACTTTTAAACCTTAACGTATTTATCAGTTACAGCTTAACTTTATCGCGTTATTATCCCCCCTTTTAAAATACGATAAATCCGAATTTTCCTAGTTTTACCGCGCGAGTTTAGAAAAATAGGATATACGTATACGTACTTTAACTTTCCGGCAAAAACGACGGACGGATATAGGATTCGAAAGCTTTATTCGTAGTTAAATCCTATGCGATAATAACCGAACGATCAGTTTAACCATTAAAATTAAACGTTTATTTAGCGTTTTTAAAAAAAACGATTACGCGATAAGTTGGTAATATACAAAAATTAGTAAAAGTTTATAACTTTTACTAATTAAGACCTTAATATACGGAGATACCATGATATATTATACGAGAAGTTTGAAACTTTCACAAAAAGGCCCGGATTCCGCCGCTTGCCGGAAAAATTATCTTTCGAAATTAAAAAGATTTATATAATTTTAGACGAAAGTTAATGTTATGTAAAAACATTTATTTTTAATTAGTTTAAACTTTTAAACCACGTAATTATATATCTGAGGAAAAATAATAATTGTATAATACGAAACAGAAAACGAAACATCTGTAAAATAATATTAATCCGGATAATTTTATATATTCTTTTTACATAATCCTAATTATTATAATTAAGATAATTTCTAAAATTAACGGTAATTATTTATCGTATTTATTAAGTAGATTTATATTATCTTCGGATTTATTACGGGATAATATCGATATATTACTAGGATTAAATATTGACAAAAGTTATATTACGTTAAATAATAATATAAACCGGTTATTAAAAGATGTTAAAATAATTACGTTATTGTTTTTATAATAATACGCTTTAAATTAAGATAAGTTACGTTTTATAATTAGGTATAATAAAACCATATCGTATTTTCATACAATAATTTTAATGTTTAAAATCATATTTGTAATATAACGTTTTAATATGACATCGTTATACGGAATATTATTACCGCCTTTATTCGTTATTATAATTATATTTTTTAAAAAAAATTAATGCAATTTATATTCCGGTTTAATTAATATTACAAAATCGAATAATCTTATAAAGCGTTATAACATTTAATACTACCTAATATATTCCATTAATTCGGAATTAATAGTATCCGAACTGTATTTTTAATTTTTATTAATGCGTTTTATAAGCGTAGTAAGCAAAAATTCCACGGTTTTCCTAAATTAAAACGTATATCGTATAATAAACGTTATTCGATTTCGATACGTATAATGAACGAAAACAAAGGTATTATTAACGTTATCTATAACGTTAGTCGAAAACCTTTCTAAGGAATATATAAATTTAAAAAACAATCGTATTAGTTTTTAGAACATTTTTAACTTATTGATAAGAATTAAAAAATACTTAATTATATTCGGAAGATATAAGCTAGTTAAATTAAATAACCGATTTATATAATTGAAAACGATAGTTTCTTTATATTCCTATTTGATTTTATATATAGATAAATTTCTAATTTATAGTTATACGTACTTATTAGCCTAATAATATTACCGGGACGTATAAATCGTTAATTCTTAAATAAAATATCGTAATTATATTAGAAATTACCGAAATTTTATTTTTTTAGAACTCTTTATTTTTATATACATAATATTCGCATATTCGTGTAATTTTACAGGAATTACGCGTCTGATACGAACTATTTATTGATAAACTTTTTAGCGTATACGCAATTACGGAAAATATTTCGATCGACAATATTTTTTTTGAAAGTATAACTTACCGAATTTATAAAGTATATATATTTTTAGTTAACCGTTGCCGAATTCGAAATTATCGCTTATAATATAGTTTTTAAATAATTTGGTCACGTTAGATAAATAAAGGAAAATATCGCAAGGTTCTAATTAGAACGCGTTAATAAATAAAACTTTTTTAACGAAAGTTTTTATTACTATTTATCAAAAACACGTTACTTAATAATATATATGATTTAATAGATAATTCTTAAGCATTTCGTTTTTTAATTAAGAAATATAGCTTAATTATATTAGTTTTTAAATAACGTAATCTTAATTAATACGTATTAAATAAACATTTTTGTTAAAATAACCGTAAGGTCGGAGGTATTTTTAATACGGACGATATTCCGTAAGACGATAGTTCTTTAGCCTTATTAAAGGTAATAACCAACTATTAATCGATATTATTTCTACTGATAAAAATTTTCAAAATTTTTACCGTTTTTAAAAAAAAACTAGTTGTAGTTATATTTTTCGTATATTTTACGATAAGGCGACGTTAGTTATATCAAGCGGTTAATATTAATATTATTAATTTATTCTTATAAAACCGATTAATTGAGTTACGGTAAAAAAGATATTTTAGTTCGATTAAATATTACGTTTTATAATATTAAATTAAATATTTATTAATTCGATTTTAACATTAAATCTAATTCCGAGAAAATCTCAAAAAATATAGAAAATATTAAATTAAAAACGATGAATATTATAATTCATAACTTATTATCGATTGCGGGCGGTCGAAAAATAAAATATATAATATTAATATTGTTTTATTCTAAAATTCGTTTTTAATTTAGTACTGTATTTTTCTATAATGTAAATTTTATACCGGTTATATTTTTTCGCTAAATAAGCATTACGTTATTCGGAACTTTTATAACAATATTTTCGAACGCGTTTATTTTTAATTTCGGAATTTTTAATTTAGTAAAAAATATGCATTTCGAATTAAAAAAAAAACTAAAAATCCGAGAATATTTTAACTCGAAACCGTAAAAATAAAAGACTTAAGTTTATGAATTTAAATAATACCGTACCTATTATTAACAACTAAAATACATTTAATTAATTAAATATAATAAAAATAAAGACTGACTTATAAATAGCTTTAACGTAATTATTTAAAGAATTTTGAATACCAAATTTGTTAAGAATAATTTAATTTCGGATAACTGTAATACTTTAAATACGGAAAAAAGTTATAATATTATAATATAAATTGTTAATAACTTAATTAAGAATTTTAATTAAAACGGTTCGATATTATCCTTATATTATTAGATAAACAGAATATAAATTCGTTAAATAAAGACGAATCGTTAATATAACTCTAACTTTTTTATCACCTTTATATTTTTCTATAAGCCATATAGCATCTATATTTTAATTTTAACATTAATATAACTTTATTACTTACGTAATCTTAAATAGGTAATTGCGAGATTATATTATGTATTACCACAATTACTTAATCGTTATAATAATATAACTTGCCTACCTTTAATAATATAATTGTAAATAAAAAAAAATTTACGATATAGTACCTAGCATGATTATTAACAAAACCGATATAAATAGCCAAATTTATAATCGACGTAATTTTAATTAATCATATTCCGTTCGAACGTTTCACTTTCTGTAAAATTATATAAAGATATAGTATAACTTATAATTAAAAATAACGCATAATTTCGGGTTAACGCGTATACCCCGATTACAAGTAACTTAGTTATTAACCTTTTTAAATATTTTTTAAGATTTTTTTCCCTTCCGTTTTATCTTTTTTCACGTATTATTATAACTTATATATTAATATTACCTTTTATATTTTCGGGTCCTAAAATTTGATTCGTTTTAAACGTAATATTTACGTTTAAATCTTTTTAAAAAACTTTATTCGACCTATATAACAATACTAAGATTTAATAATCGCGTATAAACATCTCTCGCCGTATTTCTATACGCAATTTGCATATTTATTACTCGTATAATTTCGTAAATTATAAGATTTATAAAATAATTACACAATATATATATTTTTTTTAACTAGACGGTCTAGTTTATAAAATTATAAACTCTTTTTCGCATCGTTTATACAGTATCGGATTTATATAACTTTTTTGTTAAATTATAAAAACCGTAACTAATTCAAAGTCTGTAACTAACTTAGTAATTTAATAACTTCTAAAACCGGTATAATCCGTTATAACGTAAATTATATTTTGCCGGTTATTATTATTTATAATGTCCCAAAATATAGTATTAATATTTAATACTTATAAAAATGCCGTACCTTTCCATAATAAAAAATCTTATTCGTAATATAAGCCTTTTGTATTATTACCGAACTTATAAATTTCTCTTAATCGTATGATTGTTTCAATTAACATATGTTCGCATTAATGTCAAAACGTAAAATATTACTTTTTTCTAATTTTTCATTACATTAACATAACTTTATTATATGTATTTAATTTTGAATATTAGCTATATATAATATGTGTTTTTTATAAAAAAGTCCTATATTTTGGAATAATCTTTTATTATTTAACTAATACTAAAATACTTTAATTCAAACTATATCGTCGGTTTCGTCTTATTACAGGTTATTCTGATATCGGTTTTGGCTATTTTTTGATCTAAGATTTTATTACCCGTCCTTACAATTATTCCTCGGGAATAAATTATTTTCTGAAAATATTATTAACGAATTTATACTTTTTAGCTAGGCGAATAATATTTTTCAGGTTTGTTCGAACGATATTATTGGAAGACATAGTATAAACTATAATAATTATTTCGGCAAAGAAATTATTTACTTTCTATAATATTATAAAATATATGAAAATATATAACGTAAAACATAAGCCTACGTAATACATAAGTACGCGTAGTATTTTTTAATATTTCGAAATAATTAATTTAAATAACTTAACTATAACAGATCTAATTAATATAATCGACGGTATTCTTTTTCACTAACTATATCTATAGCTCTTGGATAAGTGCATGCATTATATCAAGGCTTACCGCGGACGTATATTGCCATTCCCTCCTACTAACCCGTATGCGATAATTATTTCCAATAATTATTAACAGCATTTCTTTTGCTACCACTTTTCTGCCGACCGAAAAAACGTATTTATCCCGTATACTAAGTGTTCTTTTTTTTTTAGAGACGTTTGTTTTAACTATTTAAATACGTAGGGTCGTATTGTTATTCTAACAAGTTTTATACTACCGCGATACGCCTTTCCGACGCGCCCTGGAACGTACCCCATAACAAACCTTACAGCCTTACCCCACAGCCTTATAACGCGCTATTTAGCGCGCCCTTTAACCGTTTAATACGACCTATTTTATAGCATATATCTTCTACGTATTAAAGCTGAATAAAAAACGCTCGCGTATATGGGTTGAGAATTCGATTGGGAATCGATTTTTTGTCGGTCGGCTTTGATTTTTACGAATTGGGGGTAATATTAATTTGGACGCGTTGGGGGGCTGGTCGGTCCCATATGGGTTGGCAGGAAGAAATGGCAATATACGTCCGCGGCAAGCCTTGATATAATGCGTGCACTTATCTAAGGGCTGTAAATGTAGTTAGCGAAAAAAAATACCATCGATTATATTAATTAGATCTGTTATAGTTAAGTTAAGTTAAATTAATTATTACGAAATATTAAAAAGTGTTACGCGTATTTATATTTTACATTATTATAATATAAATTTCGGGTATTACGTTAAAAAAACTCGTTTAATAATTAATACGTCGTAAAACGTAATTTTATATATTAAGATAAAACGGATATTAAAAAATTATAAATTATACTTAAGTAAATCAGATTAATTATATATTAAATAATTATACTATTTACATTTTATATATATTTAATTAAAATACTTTTTAAATTATATTAAGATTTTATAATAAAATATAAATTTCGTATAACGTACTACATAAGCTCATCAGACATACAAACTCGTCGAACACTTTTTGATACCTCCTAACAGCTAATTCAAATAACTTAACTATAATAAATTTAATTAATGTAATAAATAATATTTTTTATCGTTAACTTTATTTATAACTTTTAAAGCAATACACGCATTATATTAAGTCTTGTCGCGGACGTTATATTAACATTTTTTCCTCCCATTTTGTATGCGACAACTATTATCAACAACGCGTTTCTACTACCACCTTTTTTGGCGGGTTTAAAATTTGTTAATCGTATATAGTAAGTAATCTTTTTTATTAAAATTGTTTATTTTAACAATTATATATACGTAGGATCGAATTATTGCTCTAATAAGTCTTATAATACCGCGACGCGCCCCCCGACGCGCCCTATAACACGTCCTACAGCCTTACCCCGCAGCCTTGCAACGCGTTTTTCAGCCTTTTAATTCGACCTATTTTGCGATTATCTTCCACGTATTAAAGCCGTACAAGAAACGCTTGCGTATATTGATCGGGAATTCGGTCGGTAATCGTATTTTTGTCGGTCGGCTTTAATACTTTCAAAATGGGGGTAATATTAGTTTAAATAGATTGAGAGTTAGTCGGTCGCATACGAATTGGCAGGAGGGAATGGTAATATACGTCTGTAACAAGCCTTGATATAATGCGTGTATTTGTTCCAGAGCTATATACACGGTTAGCGACAAAGAATACGGTCGATTAAATCAAATAGATGTGTTGTAGTTAAGTTATTTGTATTAGTTGTTAAAAGGTGCCAAATTAATTAGTTACTTAGGGTATAATATAATTTCGTTTTAAAGCTTCGCTATCTATTATAACGGTGCACCAATAAATCCCAATTCTTAATTTGAAAATGGTAAGGTTATCGTCGTCCTTTATTACTGCTAAAAGCTTTTTTGAAAATCTTTTTTAGCTCCTTTAAATCGTGCCATCTCGCTGCTTTTCTATAAGTAGCTTTCCTTTTTTAGGTTTCGTTAAAACTGTCGTACCGATTTATATAACTAATTAATTTCGCTTCGTAATTACTTAATATATCTCTATTATTACTTTATTTCGTTTTCGAATTTATTAATACATTTTTATATCGTTTTTCTTATATTTTTAACGCTAATATTAATTCAACGTATTCTCGTACTTCTTATTTCTATTAAATAATAAATTTTTTCTTATTTCGGAATATATTCTATATAACGGTATTATCTTCTTATAAATCTTATATAAGTTATTAAAAATCTTTCCTTATTTTTTCTTTCTTTAAGAATTAATAGTAGCTATTAATTAAAGATATAAATCCGTTACTAATTTATGCATAACCGTATTAAATTTCTTATGAGTGCTTTTACCCTTTTGGGCACCTTTTTTTAGCTACTATATTATCCACCTTTTTCCCACTAACCTAATTTTATAAATAACGGTACTATCGTCGATTTTTTGGGTTTTCTCCTTTTTATCGAGTAAAATTAAATCCTTATATTCATTTTTATAAAAGTCGTCTGACGATATATATCTTATTTTTTAAATAATTAAATCATTAAATCTTAGTATAATAAATTACGTTAAGTTTAACGTATAAATTACCTTCTTAGATAATATTATTTTCGTTCATTTTCGATAATTCTATAATTACTTCTTAATTATTCAAGTTATTTATTATTATGTTAGTTTTTATTATTTTCGCAATATTCGACTTTCTTTATTAAACTCAGTCTATCTTTTATAATGTTATAATTACTGTTATAAATTTTTTTCATTGTACTTTATTTTTCTATATCCCCGCTTACGAAATATTTTTGACCTTTCGCTAAGCTTGATATATTTTTACGTACGAAAATTCTAGAAACTTCTCTCCCCTTCATATTATAGCGAAAGTTCTTCCGTTTTAAGTACTTTAAGGTTATCCTATAGATACTGAGATTTATAGCTTATCTTATTAAAGCCTTTGAGATTTTTTATATTAAGCTACCTTATAACTTATCTTGTTAAAATTCTAGTATTCGATATAATATATACCTCGTTATAAAATAGTTCCGATTTCCATAAGTCCGAGTTCCATTCTATAAAATATACTACCTTTCCGAAAAGCGCTACTATTAGCCGAGTACGTGGGTTTATTAAAACCCCGGTTATCAATTTTTAAAGTAAATCGTCCGCGTTCTTTATAACGTTATTAAGACTAGCGACTATTAACTTTTCGGCCTTTATCATATATTTATCGTATATAATAACTTGTAATATTTTAAACATTTCATTTTTAATAGCAACCTTTAATTTTTAATAAAATATATCGATTAGATTATTTGCTTAATCGGCGGTTTATCCGGCTTTAGTCATAAGGCTTTTAAAATTATAGCGTATTTCGACGTTAATCTTTTTTGCCAAAACTTTAAATTTTTTTACATTATAATTAATTTTTTTCTTAACGTTTTTAAAATTGGCCTTAAGTTTATTTTTAAAATTAGTATACGTTAAAAAGAGTCGTTAGTAGGGGTTATTCTATCGTTTTTAACGTTACTTAAGTAATCTCTAAATTTAAGTTTAAATTAATTTAAAGCGTCCTTTTTTTAAAAAAAAAGCCGACAATACGAAAATCTGGTCCGCGGGATTACTAAACGTTTATAAGTGTAGGTACAGGCGTACCTCAGTAAGAAAACTCTGGATACTTTCTTTTTTTTCGTAAGGTTCCGGTTTTTCAACTTTAGTAGTTGCTATATTAGTTTAGATATTAATAGGCTTAGTTTTAGCCGATAGTTATTTAAGTTATACCATTAAGGCCTAAATCTTAAACTGAAGTTATTAAATTACCGTATTTTAAGTATTAATCGATATCTTAACTAAAGGTAATAATTAAAATCTAATAGTACTACTAAATAAAATCTTATAATAACTACTTTAATTAACCAATTATTAAATCTAAACGTACGAAGTTATATTAATAGGAATATCGTATCGCTTAAATAATAAATTAATAACTTAATTACGGAATTTAATGAATATATAGATCCTACTTCTGGCTTAACAAGGTTTAACTGTGTGACGGCTAGGTTAATTAACTAACTATTAAACCTAAGTCGACGGGTTTATATTGGCAGAGTACTGTGAGAAACTGAGCAATGTAGTAACTTAGTTATGTTTCGTAATATTAAAGGTGTTTTGGGTAATGAAGTTATAATGTAAACTGTCGTTATTTAACTTATAAATTTAAAAAATGTATATATACGTAAGGTAAAGTAAAATGAATATTTTAATTTAAGTAAATCTATTTCGTAAATTAAAATAGATATCTTAATTTAAGCAAATTCATTTCGTGGATTAAGATGGATATTTTAATTTAAATAAATCTATTGCGTAGATTAAGATGGATATTTTAATTTAAGCAAATCTATTTTACGTAATTTAACTTACTTGAGTTTTGTTTTCGGTTTTTTTTTTCGTTAAAAGACCGTTTCCGAAATCCGATTACGTTATGTTATAATACGATTCCCTTTTTTCAAAATTTTCGGCCCGAAAATTTTTTTTGTAAGTATAGGTTCGTCCTTATTATATCGGGTCGTATGGTTAACCGTAAACCTCGTTATCGTCCTTATTACAAGGAAAGTATTATTTTTTTTTTGCTAATTTTATTATTAAGTTTAGGTTCGAAGTTATGCCGTATATTTCCTATTCCGAAAAACACTTTTAGTATAGTATAATTAAAAATTTAAAACGTTATAAATAATGCGTTCGTTATTCGTATTATCGTTATGACGAATCGGCGGTTTTTTCTTAGTTTTTTGGAAAATATTAATCGTATTAAAGATTAGTTTGATTCCGAAAGATAATTTACGTAAAAGCGTTTTTTCTAGTTCCGGTAAGGATATTATAAATAAAACGTCCGAGATTTCCGAATAAACTTTTCGCTTTTTTCGTATAGAAAAATAATAGGTACTTTTTTACGAAAAGAGGGTAAAGCTAATTCGTAAAAAGGTAAAAAGTTTAGATATGTTAGTGGATTAAAAAAGGCTAAGGAATAAAATTGTTTAAAAATAAAGTTCGAGGTTGTTATATCCATAAGTTTACCGGTTAATAATTATTTTGGTTATTTTTTTATTAATAGTTTAGATTAAGATATTATTTTCGGTATTTTTTCCGTTGATAAAAGTTTTTTAATATTTATTAGATATATATAAAAATCTTTGTAAGTTTTTAAAAGGCTTCCGAATTTGGGTAATTTTTTTATTTAACTAAGTATTAAATAAGTTTGTTAACTTTCCGTATGTTTAGGATTTTTTTCGCTTTATTTTTTTTTTTTCATTTTTACGTTATTCTATTTGGTATATACTTTAATGCTATTCGTAATTAACTTAAGTAAGAATATATGAAAAATTAGGTAGAGTTTGATTTTGAGGAGTAAATTTAACTAATAGTTGTTATCCGAGATTTTTTTAATAATTTTATAAGAATTAATGTATTTGAAGTCAAATTTTTTATTTGGGCGTTTTACTTGGATATTTTTGATAGTTAAATAAAAAATTTTTTCTTTTAAAAAGGTTAATTTTTTAATCGTTTTTAGTTGTAATATTCTTTTATTCGATTACGTATAAATTTAAGTTTTGTTTTTATTTCCTACCGTAGTTGTTTCAGTTATTTTGACGTAAAGATTATTTTGATATTAAGTAGTTTTCTTTTTGTAATTCCTTATAAATCTCCGGTAAAAACTTAAAATTGGGTATAGTTGGTATTGTTTTAATATTTTTATAGTAATTGATGTTGTAGGTTATTTAAGTTATTGGTAATTTTTTAACCTAATCGTTTTGTTCGTAATTAATATGATATTATAAATACGTTTCGAATATTTGGCTTTATCGTTTCGTTTATTTATTCGTTTGGGGTCGGAATATATTGGATAACTTATAGTTTAGGCCGATTTGTACCATTAAATTTTATTAAAATTTAAAAATAAATGTTATATTTTTATTTAAAATAATTTCGTATGGTAACCCGTATATATTAAAGATGTTTCGAAAAAAGATGTATGTTATTTATTTAACGTTTGTATTTTCATTATAAGGTAAAAAAAGGAGAATTTTCTAAATCGATCGACGATTATAAAGATGCTGTTATAATATATATCTGTTAATGGGTTTTTTAATAAAGGAAGTTTAGTGATAAAGTTTATAGTAATAAAATCCTATAGTTATTTTGCAATTAGTAACGGTTGTAATTTTTCATAAGGTTTATATCGCCGTATTTTCGTTTTAGCATATACGTTATATTATCGTATTAATTTTTATATTGTTTTTTTTTATTTTGGGGAAATAATAAAATCGTTATATTTTTTTTAATGTTTTTGTAATATTTAGATATCCGTGTAAAGTATGTTCGTATAATTTTCGTATAAGATATTTTTTATATTTTTTAAGTATTTATGCAAATAATAAGTTACTTATATTTTATATATATGCGTTAAAGTTGCGGATTGCTTTGTACATATTTGGTGGAATTGTTATGATGGTAACGATTTGCCGGGGACGTAATTATTTTTTTAATGGTATCAAAGTTTACGTAATTAACTTTAATCGTTTTTTTTTTTCGAAATTTAGTCATTTGTTAAGTATATCGGTTTTGTCGTTTTCCAAGTTTTTACGGTAAATAATAATAAAGTCGTATTCCGTTAATTTTTTTACGTAACGAAATTATCGTATTATAAGTTTTTTGGTCGTAGTAAATCGGGTAAAATTTTTATGATCCGTATTAACCTTAACCTGATATTAATTACTTTTAAGGAAACATTTAAATTCGCGAAATGTTTTGACAATAACTCAAAATTTTTTGTCGGGAATAACGTATCGTAATTTAGGTCCTTGTAATTTGTAAGAAAAAAAAGTAATAGGGTGTAATATATTTTGATTATTTCGTTATCCGATTATTACATTTAAGGTATAATTTGACGTATTAATTTCTAGTTTTTCTAAACAGTTTAAATCGTATATAATTAATATTGGTTAATTAATGACAGTTTTTTTAATTCGTTGGAAGGCGTTTTTTGTTTTGGGCGTTTATTAGAACTTTTTTTTTCCGGGTAAATTTATTAAACGGTATTGTTATCCGGCTAAAATTTTTGATAAACTTTTGATAATAATTAGCAAATCTGAAAAAGGTTTGTATTTTCTTAATTGTAATTAGTTATATTTAATTTCGTACTGTAACGATTTTCTTAAAGTTTATTTTAATATATTTAAAAATAAGAACATGGTCTAAATATTTAACTTTTTATTTCTGGAATTAGTTTTTTTTTACGTTAATTAATAAGTTAATATTTTAAAATAGTTATAGTATTTTGTGAACATATTTTTCGTATTGTTTTTTAGTTTCCGAAAAAATAAAAATATTATTAAGGTAATAAATTACGAAAATGTTAAGGTATTCCCGAAAAACGTAATTAATTATACGTTAAAAAGTAGTAGGTACGTTAGTAAGTTTTATAGGGGTAACGAAATATTCGTAAAAGCCGTATTTAGTTCGAAAAGTTATTTTTTATTCGTATTTTTTTTGATTCGGATTAAGTTATATCCGTCTTTAAGATTAAAAGTAATAAATTATTACGTTTTATTAAAGCGATTTTTTATTTTACTGATTAAGGGTAATAGTATTCGATTTTTAATAATAATATTATTAAGTTATCGATAATCCATAATTAATCATAATTTTCCGTTTTTTTTTTGGTACGAAAAATATAAAGTAACTGGCTAATAATTTAGATAATCGAATCCATCTTTTTTTAAGTCGATCTTTTAGGTATTTTCGAAATGCATATAACTTTATTTTATTAAGGTTATAAATAGCGTAAAACTTAGTAGATATTTTTTAAGGACAATTTTATGGTCTTATTCGTTATGTATTAGTAATTTCGCTTCGAGCTTTTTTTAAAATAGGCGTTTATATTTATGGTATTGTGGTAGTATATTAATTCAGTTTTTTATTTTTAAAGGCGATTGTTGTAAGTCGTTATTTAATTACTGTAATTTTATTTTAATAATAGTAATAATGCGTCGTATTTATCGGTAATATCTATTTTTGTTTATATCGTATTCCTATAGGTGGTAAGGTTTTTGTCGTATTCTTATGCCAGCATTTGTCGCTATTTTCGATCGAATATTAAGATTTTTGTTATTTTTTTTTATACTTGTCGTTGGGTTATAAAACGAATTTCATTTACTTAGTTACCTAATCGATTAAGGGGTTATACTAGCGTAATTATATTGTTTTTAAGATTATATCGTAATTCCCTAACGGTACGATATCGAAATTAATTATTATATATTTTCCCAAAACAAAAATATCGAGGTGATTAATTTCGCGTATAATTTTTCTATTATCGTAAAGGAAAGGTTAATTTTCGACGGTGTTCGTAATATAAAGGTTTTTTTAAAATTTTTATAATAATTTAAGTTAGTTAATTACTTTAGGTATAATATAGTTACTTTTTAAAGCTTCATTATTTATTATAGCGGTATATTAATATGTTTTAATCCGTATTTTTAAAATAATAAGGCGTTTATCATTTGTTATTACTGCTAAAGCTTTTTTAAGAAATTTTTATTAACCTTTTTCGCTATTTTGCGGCTTTCCTATAGGTGGTTTTTTTCGTTTAGGTATTATTCGGATTGGCGTATTTGTTTTTTTAGGTTATTTGTTCGATCTCGCAATTATTTAATAATATGCCGTTATTATTCGGTTTATACCTTTAACTAATAAATATATATTTTATATTTGTTCGTTTTATGTTGAAATTAAATAATCCGGTTTTTTTGTAATTCGATCGCCTTTTTTAGTCGAAATATTTTTTCCGTTTGCTGTTATATTTCTTTATCTTACTGTATCTATTATTTTTCCATAACGTAAACCGTATTCCTGTTACGGTCTGACTGGCGAAAGGCCGCGGAAACGGTCGCACTAAGACCGAAACAGGACCCAAGTGGGTCAATCACGTGCGAAGGCTCCAAACCGCTCCCATGGAGCGCAAAGGAGCGCAATGCATTTAAACGGAAGGCGCCGAACCGCTCCCATGGAGCGCAAAGGAGCGCAATGAAGATATATACGCTCGTTAATTCCTAGTTAGATAGCGACAGCTTGCAATACAACTTCGTTACCCAAGGCACCCTTGGTATTACGAGACGTGACTAAGTTACCCTGTTACTTCATTGCTCAGTTTCTCACAGTACTCTGCTAATATAAACCCGTCGACTTAGGTTTAATAGTTGGTTAATTAGCCTAGCCGTCACAATTCCATATGGGAATATTTTTATTATTTCCCCATAAATCTTTAGTAAGTTAAATAAATTCCGTTATAATTTTTTCCCTTTTTTTAGGGTCCGTAATAACAATTATTACGAAATAGAAATCGGTTATTTGTTGTCGTATGGCTAAATTAAGTTTTTTTAGGGCCGTTTTATTTTTTGGGTTATACGTATACTATTCGTAATAGCAGAAAGGGGTTTTTTATGGGTATTATTTCCTTAAAGGCTAATTTTATAAAGCTGTTTTTTAGTCGATATCTTTTTAAAGGCAGATAGTATAAAAGTATTAGTATTATTATTTATCGTATTTGTTCTTTCCGGTTTTGTTTAAGAAATCGAATCTTTTTCTAGTTATTCGTATGATACGTTTATAAATAAATCGTTTCTATTTTTTATAATTAACGTATTAATATTGTTAGCATAAAAGCGTATGCTTTCGTCCGTAATAATTTAGGGTACCGGGATAAATTTCTTTAGTTTATCCCTAGGATTCTTTCAGTTATTTTTTTATCGTTTAGGATAATCGTTGCTAATATTTTATTTGTTATATTTGTAAGACCAGTTATTTATGGTATCGTTACGCTCCGGCTTAGGAAAGTTTTTTGGCTTTCCGTTATTTTTATTATATTTCCAGATTAAAGGGTCTTATTATATTTTCCTTTTGACGTATTATGGTAAAAGTTTTGCCTTTTTTATTATTAAATAGTTATCCGGTGGGTATTGGGGTTTATAGTTTATTTTAACGTAATTTTTTAGGTAACCGGCATTTAGGGGCTTTATAACTTATCTTGCCATAATTCCAATATTCGATACGTTGTTTGTTTTATCGTTAAACCATATTAATCTTTATAAGCTTAAGTTCTGTTTTATGTAAGGTATTGTACTTTCGAAAGGCGCTGGTATTAGCGTTATAACGCGGTTTATTATCGTATTTTCTTTTAGCGTTACAAATTCGCCAAACGTATTATCGGTTATTAATTTTTATTACCTTTGTAATGTAATTAATTAGGGACTTTGGTCGGTTTTTCTTGAATAATTCCTTTTTGGACCCTTTTTTTAAGACCGTCGAAAAATCGAGCTATTAAGGCTTTTTGTCCCCAGTTAAGTTTTAAAAAAAGTTAAATTAATTCGCTGTTATAACTAGAGGTAAATCCTTTTTATCGTAACTGTTAAATTTTTATTTCCGCTTTCGTTTTTTCGTTTACTATTTTAAAAGCTTTTTAAAGCGCTTGCTTAAACGTTTCGTAATTACCATAAATTCGTACTATTTTTAGGTTTTGTTATTTTAAAAATATCGTAATATGTTTTTTTATGGCAAATTTAAACTAAGCTATTACGTAGCTTAAAAATTATTTAGCCGTAAATTTAATTCGCGAAATAAACGTAACAAATCGAATTAGAAAGTACCTAAAATAAAAGCGGTATTAAGTAAGGAACAATTATAACTTAATAAATGTTTTATTAAAAAATTTGAATTTAAGAGATTTTAATAATTTTCTTAGCTTTTTGTTAAATACCGTTTAAACAAATCTTTTTTTCGGTATTTATTATACTTATTTTAGAAAAGTTTAGGTGGCTTAAAATGTTAAAATAAGTTCCGCGTTATTTCGTTTAAATTAGTTAATACGTTAATTTACAAAATCCAAACGTTAAAGAAATTTTTTTAGTTAAAAAAGGTAATTATTTTTTTTCGTCCGAATTTATATTGTTATTTTTAGGGATTTCGTAAATTGGCTACTTGCTAGTAAACATATCGTCGAAATATTGCTCAAAGTTTGACGGTATTATTAAATAAAAGCTTGTAATGTATAATGGCTAAATTAATTAATTAACTATTAAACCTAAATCGACGGGTTTGTATTAGTAAAATACTATAAGAAATTAAGTAATATAATAATTTAATTACGTTTCGTAATACTAAAGGTATTTTAGCTAACAAAGTTATATTGCAAACTATCGTTATTTAACTTATGGATTTAAAAAATATATATATACGTAAGATAAATTAAAATAAATATCTTAATCCAAATAAATCCATCTCGTAAATTAAGATGGATATCTTAATTCAAGTAAATCCATTTCGTAAATTAAAATAGATATCTTAATCCAAACAAATCCATTTCGTGGATTAAGATGGATATCTTAATCCAAGCAAATCCATCTTACGTGATTTGACCTATTTGGGTCCTGTTTTCGGTCTCTTTCTCGCCAAGAGACCGTTTCCGAGGTCCGACTGCGTTGTGTCATAACAAACTGGCTTAACTTCTTCTTAAGTGCTTAAGTCGCTTTAAATTCATTAAGCCATCCCTTATAACTTGATCGGCTTAATCATTGGTAGCCAAATAAATTATTTAAGCCCATTAAACCGATCGCGTAACTCCGTGCCTAAGGTCGGGGTTAGTTCCTGCGCCCTCCGACCGTTTGGGTAGGCCAAGCTTGCTAGGCCATAACAGCTAGTACGTCTCGCTCGGTGGTATGTGTTACGGCACGAGAACAAGAGCGTAGCCATTACACCACTAAAAGTGGAACGTTGTCAGCTCGAGCACTGACCGCCTTGTTCTGACCTATATACCCACTAGGCGCCACTTGGGACTGTGACAGTATGGGGCGTTATAATTAACTACTTGATAAAAGAATTCCGAGATTTACGAACTAATCATCATTAAAAACAAAGTTATTATAAAGGTGTTTATAAAATGTTAAATCTATTATAGTTTAAATTATTAACTATTTAGCCTTTAATTACGTATAATAAATTGAGTTTTAAGGTAAAATAAAGATATCTCAACTAAACCTCGTACACCTGGTTTATAACTATTAGGTAGTTTAAAACTACGATATTAAATATTCTCGAATTACTTTATTTAGATTTGTTATTCATTATCGCTACCATGTATTCCTTTAAGGCTGATAAAATTAATCTTATACAAAGTTGCTGTCACCCTTATAGCCTCCACTCGACAGCCACACCCAGCCCAAATCCTTCCGACCCCTAGCCAGTAAATCCGACAGTAAGTACTCAGTTGATCGTTGCCAATGCAACCGATCGTCAGTCTTTGCCCTTTGGCGGTGTGGTGCAGGGTGCATCCTTAACACTTACACTCATAATCTGCCGCTTCAGCCGCTTAATAAAATGCTGATTACCAGGAACTAAGAGGGCGGGCACGCCGATTCCTATGGGTGGAATACGCACAACTAACCAGAATCGTGCATTCGATTTAATTAATCGAGTTTGCAGCGCGACAGTTACAAAAGTTTTAGTCCTGAAGGTTGCTCAGGAAAATGGAAATTTCAGACCTGAATTTATCTCGTTTTTTCCCCTACGGAGAGTAATCTTAGGCCTGCACGGTCCTTCCAACTTAAACAAGATCTAATTAACTTGGTAGGGACCTACCCTAACTTAACAAGTACAGGTGGCGGTCCATAACTTGGACCCTGAATCCTTACTGCTTGGTACGTCGATGGACGGGTTCTGCGTAAAGAAATCTGCAGGAACGATCTGTACTTGTAGTATCTCTACGGGCCTGCACGAGGGGGCCAAAGAATCTAAGGTTAGCCTTTGAACAATACTCTCAACCTTGGACGAACTTACATGACTGGCCAATCTTCGACACGAGGGTTGTGTGTTAGGCCGTAGACGCTCCAGAGGATAATGTCCTCGTCTTCAATGTTTTCGTTCCGGGCCGCAGCGTCGGTGACGCCCCCAATCTCCTGTTTGCCCTGGAGGGTATACCGGCCACCCGCATATAGCTCATCATCCTTGTACTTGGTAACCCAGAGATGGTGCCGAGCGAAACCGGCTCGCTTAGACTGAATACTTCTCGGATCTGCAAGCAAGAGCTGGGTTGCGGGCGTAAGAACCTTGTAGGACACTGGCTTCCCCGAAATGGGATTGGTTTTGCTCTGGTTTTGAACCTTGAAAACCGTGTTGTTGGCCGTCACGACATCTAGGCCGGTGGAGTTTTTGATAACCGTTTGCCGCACTTCGTAGTAGTTGCCGCTAGGGTTTGTCTCGTCGTTCATCGGAACGGGCAGACTCTCCTCTTTCACAAGGCTATTCTTATGCCCATCCACAGCTGGGTCGATGCGAGCACAGAAAATATGCTGGTGATTCTGCGCCAGCGCTCCAGGACTGACGACATTTCCCCAGGGTGCAGTCTTTCCCGGGTCGATATTCACGACTGACACAATGCCAGTCGCACGAGTCTCGAGAGTGATACCCGCCGCTTGGTCGAACTTGAAATTAAAAGCGTACTCGTAGTTGGCTAGGGTAATGATAAACTGAACAACAAGCTCTCGGCGCCGCGTGCTGACGGAGCGTCCTGTTCGCCAGTTCTGATGTTTCCACCCAATGCCGTTATCCTGTTCATGAAGGCAAATGACATTTTTAGACTCACGAATCTCGCCGTTGGCCTCAATAAGGATTCCGTCGAAGTACTAGCAACAAGGTTAGCACATCACTGCAGCCTCATAAGGCAACGTGGGATTCAAAGCCACCTTGATGAGGCCAAGGCAATCGCAACCTAAAGATAGGTTGTTCACTGCGTGGCCGAGACCTCCATCGCCAAAATCAAACGCTTGTTTCCGCTGAAAAGGAGATCGCGGGTCAGCGTAGGGTACTGTCTATATCCTGAGGTCAGCCCATCGTGCGCTCCGCAGCCAGCACTATGTTAGTATTTCGTACCATGTCGCTCATGCTGAGTCTGTATAGCACGCTGCGCCCACCGAACCTGATGTCGTGCAGCACAGCGCCCTCTCTGGGGTTGAAGGTGAGGCGCATAGTCCACTTCTGCCACTCGATGAGGTTGCCATCCGAAATTGAGAAACTCGCTCCCTCCGGCTGGTCGATGATCAAGGGCTTTAGGTCGCTCCTCGGCCCCTGAGGCAGGAGTTCCGGGACGTACTCGGCTGGCTTGCAATGATCAATAACTCCCTCGTTGTGAGTCTTGGCCGCAAAACCGTCGCCCGTGCCGCCGGTGGCGAGCTCCATGACACGGATAATCTCCTTCGTCTTTGCATCCATAATAGGGATGAGTGGCAACGGAAAGGCGTAAAAGTTCGAGTCAGGATTCCCGTTTCGCGTGTCCACAGCGTACACGAGGCCTTGGAAAAAGCGAGTTCCATCGTCAGTCGGGTCAGCCGCGCCGTACGGCCAGGGCTCCACAACCGCCTCAAAGCCTTCCGGAAGCTTGAACGCATCCAGCTTCGATTTGAACAGCTTGGACCTCTCACACGCATTGGGAACCTCCCGAATTTCCTCCCTGAGGTAGGGCGGAAGAGTGAGCATGTCCTCCTCTAACTTCTCTCGTGGACCCAGACTCACATGATAAGGGCAGCTTGGCTCTCGGAGGTCACCACTTGATTGGAAACGCGCTTCCCGAGCCGAATATTGACGACAGATTCATTGTATTCGGCTATTTTGTCAGCGGCAACAACGTCAAACCAGACTTGGGCGAGACGCGGCGGGCGAGGTGTCGACTCGGTGAGTTTGCCTGCATGCTCGAGGTCGAGGAACTTCACCACTTCGGATTTAGGGGGTTCAAAAAGAAAAATCTGCCTGAACATCAGGACAGCACCTGGATAGCACGCCCGGATGACATCACGGGCGAGCGCTGTCTCTTCGGCGCTGAGGGCTGATAGGGGATGCGGAGGCTGAGACATAGTGACGAAGCAGATGAGTGCTCTAGCAACCAATAATCTAGGTTGTCTGGTGTGGCAAGAGCGCAAGTCGGTTGCAAAAGAATTAAGATATACCTCGTATTATAAGATACACGGAGAAGGGATAACTAATGCCGGACCATCCCTAGTCTCTGACGAGCCTTCCCGCTAAGGTAGAGGGAGTTCTCAAACTTTCAGAATGGCTTACTTAATGACCGTTCTGATTGTAATAGTACAAATGGTCGGAAATGTGGACAAATCAAATTAAATCAGCGGTGGACCCATAATCCTTTCATTGCCGATCTCGGAGCTGAATGCTTATGTCCGTACTTTCAGCAAAACTTTAAAAATAATGGTTGTTAATTGGGTGCTATAAGGGAATAGCCCCGGAGCGTTCCTTACTCAAGTGCGGACAAGGACTTCCAACGCTACCTAGCGCTGGATGGTGCTATTTGAAGTCATGTGGCGGAATGGCTAGTCTTTCCTATTCCCTTACAAGGTGCATTGCTGATAATGAGAGTTCGAACCATTAACAAAGCCCAAAAGTACCATAACATATCGCCGAAAAAACCTAAAAGAATTTACAATAAGCGGCCCAATCTGAAAGGCTAAAGCTGCTTTAAAATTACTTAAATTAGATATATGTGAAGATTAAAAAATAAACTTATAGCGAATTAAGAATTATATACGCCTTATATCGTCTTAATTTATTTATATAAATTATCAACCATAACAAATTATAATGATTCGAACATTGCAATTATTTATAATCCGTAAAATAATTTAAGACTTTTAAATTTAATCTTTAGCATTAGGTAGGCTATTCTTTTACCTCCTATAACGTTGTAATCCTTGTTTAGTCCTTTATTAAATTAGTAGCTTTTTTAGGTTTAAAGCAATATTTAATACTTTCTTTTAAATTCATTCTACTAATATAACTTTATTTATTATGTTATTTTTATACGTATTCTATAACATTTATATTCGAGTTCTCAGTAAGTTATTTAATTTATAATATCATAAGACTTTCAAGTTAGGTTATTATTTTTTAAATTTATAATTATTCGATTATTTAATTAACTATACTTGTTATATTAATATTTAGAGAAGAACGCCTTTTAAAAAGCTTAATTATAGCATTTGGAAGTATATTTTTAAAGTACGCTATCGGTATTTCGTTTTATAACAGTTAACTTAGATTGTTTTACTTTTATAATAAAGCTATATATTTTTAAGCTAATGTTTAAGTAATTATAGTCGATTATAGTAACTCTTTAGCCGGCGTACTTTTCTTTAAATAATCCTATATTCATTTAATTTCCTTTAAGGAATAAAAAAAAGATATATTTATTTAAATAATAGCCTTATATCTTCTTATTTTAATTACTTTGCTTAATACTTTTCATAATGAATTATTTCTTAAATTTCTTAATGAAAAGGTTCGACGGATAAATTTTACTAGGAAAGGCTCGGTCTTTAAGAAATAGTATTAATATTTTTATATTTAAATATTTAGTTTAATTTTAATATCGTTTTAAAATAGTTTTAACGATTTAAATCTTACATACATAAGCGGAACACATTTTAGCACTTCGTAGAAATAAATTTATATAATTTAATAATAATATATCGCTTTAATTTAAATTAATCTGCTTTTTTTATTCGACGGATTTGAACCTATATTATAAGTTCGCGCGTTATATCCGGGCTTGTTTCAAATGCTATATTTTCTTTTTTTCGTTTTAATCCTGTTGTATTAATTACTTTTAGTCGTTATTGATTGCGATTTCTTATTATTATTTTCTTTCGCGGCTAATAAAGTACGTCTTTTATATCTAGTTAGTGTTTTTCTATTCGCAGAGACGTTTATTTTTAAATTCCCGACGTGTATTTAAGATATGATTCGTTTCGTATAATGAAGTAACTTTTTTTCGATAAAAAGTATATTCGCATTAAAGTAATAAATTGCTTTTTATTATAAAATAATCAATTTCGTCATCTTCATCAACTTATTATTTTAATAATTCACCCTTATTTTTAAAGTAACGTTTTTATTTATTATTTCTTTAATATTATTACGAGTTTTTTTGAAAGGAAGAATAAATACAACCAGCGGAGGTTAATAGGAAGACAATTAGTACAACTATAATTAGAAACATTTCTAATTCGAAAAGTATATTATTATAATAGATTAAAACAAGGTTAATTTTCTCAAATCCGGATTGAATATTATTGAACGTTATAGTAATTTTGAACGCGTCGAAAAGCTGGTAGAGAAGTTTTTATTACTAATATAAACATACTAACGTCGTAGTAACCTTTTAAAATACAAAGAATAATTACGTTTTAAAAAAGAAAATAAAAAATATTAAAAGTTTAAAACCGATATAAAAATTAACAAAGTATATAAAACGTAATATTATCGTATTTCGCGTAAAAAAATCGAATTTTAAATCCGCGTTTAATTATATATTTTAAAATACCGAATGTATTTATAATTTAATTTATTTATTAATTAACTATTATTATTTACCTTAAGTTTATAATTATCTAATAATAAATTATTAAAATAATACAGCTTTAGGAAATTTTTCGCTGTTAGAATAATAAATAGCAATAATCTTTAATCTTGAAAATTAATTACGTAAATATTCGTATTTTATATTAAACATCTTTAGATTTTTAGATTTTTCGATATTAATTAATAATGAGCCCGTTATTGCAATAACTCTTAGTAAAAATATAATTTTGTCAAAATTTTTAATATTCTCTTTTAAATATCGTATTTTACGGTAATAATTCTAATAAAATCGAATTATCTATGAAAGGTTTTTAAATTTTCACATAATACCTTTTATTAATTTATTTTTTATTTATATTCATTTAAACCTTTTTTTACTATTTAATAAAATTTGACGTTTAATTAATTTCGACACGTTTCGTAAAGTTTTAAGTAAGTACTATATTAACTATATTTTTAACGTATTAACTCCGAATAGGAAACGCTTACGTATTTAGTGTAAAAATTTAGTCGATAATTAATTTGTTTTCGATCGGCGTTAATTTTTATCAAAGCAATGTAATATCGACTCGTAAATATTTACTATTAAATAGCACTTTTATTAAAGTATATGAAATTTATAAATATAATTAAGTTTTATATAATTAAACTTAGGCTTTTATTTTTTATTTAAATAACCAAGTTTATTCTCTCTTCTTATATAAGGCGTTTATTAATATTAATTTTAAAGAATAAACATTTAAAAAATAAGTAGTTAAATACAGTTAAATAATAGTTCTCGGTTATTTATATAACTCCCTTACTTATATAAAATAATAATTAATCTTTTAACATGTTAGTTTTACGCTTTATATCTTAGTTTATCCGGTTATTAAACTTCTCCTTTTTCGTAAAATTCTTTAGTTATGTTTATAATAGTATTATAGTAATATCTTCAACCGGTTTCTAAGGTTTTTTATAATTATATTTTCTAAATAAGTAGTTTTAATTAATATACTAATTTCTGAAATCGCGTGCTTTTAACTTTCTTTTACCGGTTAAAGCCTTTCTTAAATTTTTTAGCAAGCAGTATATTGTAAAGTTATTATCGGTTAAAAAATAAAGGTATTTAAAAAGAGCGGAGCTTAAAACCGTGTTAACATTGTAAAAAGTGAGATGCGTATAATTTTTAACGCGTATGAATTTTACGTATATTAAAAATTTTATATTTTAAAGTTTAAAAACTTAAAACGTTACTAAGCGCTTCTAACTTACTATAATTAAATTTTATCAATACTAATACTATAATGGAGATCATATCGGGAGTAATGTTTAAATTTGAATTTATATTAAGTGTCTGAGCTAGGTAACAGTTTGAGTTCGACGCCTCTCACGGAGTAACCTAGTCGCTAACCAGAAGGAGAGAAAGGGTGCTAGTAGATTTAGCCCAGATCCGTGGCTGTTAGCTAGATTCTAGGACGCTGCGTGATAAGACCCGTATTCCGGGGAAGGTTCCGAGAAGGAATATCGGAAGCATAACTCGCGGAACGGATTCAACTCCCATGGGTATCAAATGTGGAAATGCGGGGATGGAAGGACCCACAACAGAGCCTTTCGCCAAGTATCTCGGGGATTGCAGATTGTCCATTTGTTGTAGAGTATAGGCGAACACAGTACATACCTGTTCGTACTCCCCATCATTTGATTTCGTCGATTCGTTGATCTTTCCGCATTTACGGGGGACTACCGATAGCCAAATGCATTGTCAACAGAGTGATTCGATCAATTGTTCGCGGAGGCAACCGGGAAAACAGGCTAGATTGCTTTATTTTGCCACAACATTTCTCTTCCACTGACCGTCGAGGTCAGGATTGGATTGGATTGGATTGATCAAGCCTACAACGCACTGCCACGATGCATAGCAGATTCAATCGGGTGCCATTCCTGCCTGAAACCGTCCTGGAGCAGCTCGCCCCGGGCATCACCCTCTCACACCCACTCTCCCGAAGGGGTTACGGCCCCGGCTTCATCGTCCTTGTCCCTCACACAGGCACAGCCAGCGCCACTACCTTAGCGGTTAATCATGGTGTCCCATCGCCCTTAATGAAATGGGCCGAGGAGAGCTACACCGTGGTTGAAATCACCGAGGCTGCGCTGAATAATGTAGCCGACGCTCTTAACTTGGCTGTTGCTGAGATTGCTAAGCGCACGACCACAAACCCCAAGGACATTATTGGCTTAGTTGGTTTGTCGATGAGAGCCCACAGCGACTACTGGTCCCATCCCTGCTGCTAACTATGGTAACAGCATACTCGCCGGCCCTTTGGAACCGCGTTGCCGATAAGCTATCGTCCGTTCCCCAGGTCGTCGGCGCTGCTGTTTATGGCCATGCTGAAGGCCCTTCTATCCAAGCAGCACCGTCTTCTGTGCCCGTCATACAACACCTCGCTGGCAAAGCGACAAATGCTCTCCCCCGCACCGAGGCGCTCACAGCCCATGACTACCCAACTGTAGGGTCCTTCCTCTTCGCTACTCCCTTTCAGGAAGAGTTCAACTACAATGCCGAGACTGTTTCTCATACGCGCAACCTCACCTTTTTCAAGAAGCTGATGAACGGCCCATACTTTGACCTGGAAGACCTCTGGGAGGAGCATACATACTACGAATTCGAGAACCGCTCGCTCGAATGTACCATGGGTACCATGGTACAGGAACCATACGTGAATCACATCCCAACAGTTAGTTTAGTCTGTTTATGATCTGACCCTTTCCGTCATCTTCATCCCGTCGCGAATGAAGGTGGTTTCTAGGACGACACCTCGATTGGATGCTGATAACCGAACCAGCTTACCGGCGGGATTGGTCGGGCAAAGCTTACAGAGTTCTACCGTGATCATTTCATCTTCCATAACCCTCAGGACATCGAGACTGAGTTAATCAGCCGTTCGATGGGTATTGACCGAGTCATGGACGAATACCTCTTCAAGTGCACGCACAACCAGCAGATCGATTGGCTGTAAGCATGTCCCAGCTACCCTGGTCGTGTTTCCAATCCTCTCTGACAACATTCGTTGCTGTATAGTGCCCCAGGCATCCCCCCCACTGGACGGAAGCTAGTTGTTCCCTTTAATGCTGTCGTCAACTTCCGAGGGGATCGGTTGTATCATGAGCATATTTGGTGGGATCAGGCCACCGTGTTGAAACAGCTGGAGCTCTTGCCGGAGTACCTTCCGTATCCACATGCTCCACCAAATGAGTTAGGGCTGGTGCCTGGGAAGCGTCTGGAGTACCGTGTCCCCACTATGGGCCAGGAGACAGCGATGAAGGTCCTCGACAAGTACTCCCTTCCGTCGAATACGATGTTCGAGTACAAGATTCGGGAGGCCTCGAATTAAGACATGGCCTCCTTCACGAGGTCAATCCATGGTTGTATGAGAGAGTATTAGGATAGAACTCTTTGGATTATGTTATTTTTAATTCCATGAGGTCTTCAAGTATCCCAGGCGAAATCCACGCCGGCCTCGTGGTTGGCATCGTAGTTGAGCGTTTGGGCTTCCCTGTCCAGTTCCGACACGCGAAAGTAGATAGGACGCATGAGAACTACGGATTCCGTTGCTGCTTTATCGAATCAATACTCGTATACTTGCATGCCACGTGTATCTTGGGGTTGGAATTGCTTCTAGCTGCTACACACACCATTCGCATATCTTTAGGCGCTGGAAGACGTGACAATTAATGCCCTCCCACTCATCCACATGGCATGAAGAGACGGGAAATTGTTTATACTTTTTGTCCATGCCGATTTTGTCCTTGAAGGACTTTTCTGTTAAGTCTTCAATACCATAATTGGCAGGTCGCGCTCGCAATAATGTAAACCCGAGAATTCGTCAATACTCTTAATCGGTTAAAACCCCCCTGCCGCGCTAATTTCCATGTGTTGAACGCCTAAGGAATTGTTCCAACCATGATGGTGTACGATATGATGTGTTGGTGAAGGGACGGTTGAGCAGCCCAAAACATACTCATTCGGTTCTTTCTGAACTCCCAGGGAAGGAGATTTAAGCAAAGGATAATGATACGCGATAGATAGATATCGAAAAGTGGTTACATGAACTGACAACGTACCAAACCTTACAGTTAAAGGTTGTTTCCTGTCGAGTGATCTGACCAACCCATTAAAAAATACTGGAACAAGAGGAAACATAGGATGGGGATAAAATGTTACTTCCCGCTTTCATCCTATCGGTGGTCATTTGGCGGCAGTTCCAACAATTGCGGACTGCCGATCGTCCTCCTTGCTGACCAATACCACAATAAACCAATTAAATCGATGCAAATAGCTTTGAGTTCCCTTTTGGGCAATTCCCAGCCATTTAGCCATTAAGAGGATAGATGCTCACGTAATAGACGAACGGAGTACCCTGTACTCGGCTGGCTCTTGTTTGAACCCCCGCCGCCGCCCTGGGCAACGCTGCATCGGAAGTTCGGAGGTCTCCTCGGAACCTGGCACAAGTGCTAGCTGTGGCTATGTCTCTATCTGTGGTAGGGGACAAAGCACCTAGAAATCCGCTTCTATACTCGTGAGGCTTTAACATAAGGTTAACCCTTCGCCGTTTTGGTTATGGCATAATTAAGGTCGAGTTCACCACTTTCAGCTTGGACTGCCTCTTATCATCAGGATCTTTAGTGAGACATAATGGCTTCGGTAAAACTAACCGGCGTGGAGGGACGCTCAATAACCGGTATAGTACCTGAACTTCGCTCACAATCTCTCATTGAATGGAGATAAACAGCAAGCTAACGGACCAATTGCAGTCCCTACCGGGCTTTTCATTGACAATCAATTTGTCCCCGCTGCAGATAACAGCAGCATTGTGCTGGAGAACCCGGCAACAGGCGCCTATCTCGCGACTGTCTCTGCAGCTCAGAAGCACGATGTCGACAGGGCCGTGCAATCGTCTCAGGAGGCGTTTGCTAGCTGGAAGACCGAGTCGCCTGCCGTGAGGCGGAAACTCCTAAATAAGTTGGCCGATCTTGTGGAGAGGGATGCAGCAGAAATCGCGTCTCTGGAAGCACTCGATGCCGGCATCCTCTACAAGGAGTCGTTGGGACTGCACGTCCAACAAGGCTTAGAGAACCTGCGCTATTTCGCGGGCTGGGCAGACAAGGTCGATGGTGAGACGCTGTCGATTCCTGAAGGTATGGCCTATACTAGGCGCGAGCCCATTGGGGTATGCGCTGCCATTGTGCCTTGGAATTCACCCTTGTATGTGGACTGCGGCTAGGCATATTATGTTTCCATCCCGCTAACAAACCCCTGCCTGGCAGCATGATCACCATCTGGAAGCTGGCGCCCGCGCTCGCGGGGGGCAACACGCTCGTCATCAAAACCCCCGAGCTGTGTCCCTTATTCGGCCAAAAGCTCGGCCAGCTGATTGTCGAGGCGGGCTTCCCTC
This sequence comes from Monosporascus sp. GIB2, assembly GCA_004155935.1. Classification (NCBI taxonomy): domain Eukaryota; kingdom Fungi; phylum Ascomycota; class Sordariomycetes; order Xylariales; genus Monosporascus; species Monosporascus sp. GIB2. The sequence goes on from QJNV01000193.1 coordinate 49,102, forward strand.
CTGGCGTGGTCAATATTCTTTGTGGGCTCGGCCATGTTGCCGGTGCGGCCCTGTCGGAGCACATGGACGTGAGGAAGATCTCCTTCACGGGCAGCCCCGGCGTTGGCAGGCATATTCTCACCACGGCCGCGCGGACCAACCTCAAGAAGGTCACCCTGGAGCTGGGCGGCAAGGGGCCATCGATCGTGTTCGATGATGCGGACTGGGAGAACGCCTTGTTCTGGACGACGCTAGGCATCACGGTGAATAACGGACAGGTATGCATTGCCGGTAGCCGCATCTACGTACAAGACACCATCTACGAAAAGTTTGTCCAGGAATTCAGCCGGCGGACCGCCAACTCTGTTCACGGCGATCCCTTGCTTCCAGAGACGACGAAAGGACCAGTCATCAGCGCTACTCACCGGGACCGGGTCCTGTCGTTCGTGGAAACAGGTAAAGATGCGGGCGCCGTGCTGTTGCACGGTGGCGCCGCCCTGCCGGGTAAAGGGTACTTTATTGCTAATACGGCATTCAAGGATGTCGGCCAGAAGACGCCCATCATGCAGCAGGAGATTTTCGGTCCCTTCGCAAGCATCGCACCTTTCAAGACCGAGGATGAGGTCATTGCCAAGGCGAACGACTCGACCTACGGGCTGAGCGCGGCAGTGTTCACCAACGACCTGAACAAGGCTTTCCGCGTCACTGAAGCCGTGGAGGTTGGGCAGATCACGGTGAACATGTGGGGGACAGTCAATGCTAACACTCCGTTTGGCGGCGTAAAGGAGAGCGGATTTGGCCGGGACATGGGTAAGGACGCCTTAGAGGAGTGGACAACTGTCAAGGCGGTGAAGTGGCACATCGTGAGGAGGGCGTAGGGGTGCGGACAGAGCCGACAGGGTACTTTCGCTCCTTTTCCATGGGGTAAATTTACCCTATTGATATCAAGCCATGTTTTGAGGTATGGCTGCCCCTGCAGGCATAGCTCTAGCTAGGACTTTTGCAAAACTCGTAGCTTTAGGTATACTGCCAAGCTGCATTTATAAGATCAGTTCGTAAACTTTCAGTATAGCTTGCGGAATGACCCTTTTGATGACAATGGGTACAAAGGTTGGAATGTTCAACGAATCAAAATAAAGCAGCGGTCGACCCACAATTCTTTCAGTACCGATTTCGTAACTGAATGCTTATGTCCGTACGTTCAACAAACTTAAACAAATAATGAATTTTAATTGGGTGCATTATCGAAAAAGAGGAACGGTGTCCATTAACAAAAGCAAAGATACCTGGGGTACAAGCCCCATAATACATTATCGAAAAAACTTAAGTATATTTAAAATCAGCCGCCTTTATTAAAAGTTTACGCACTGCCCCTAAGCACAATCTACTTTTAAAACTGACATATGTGATAATAATAATTATCAAAAAGTAATTATATATTATTTTTCACGGGTCATTTTTTTATTAAAATCACTTTGTAATTAAGTTTATTTGAATTATAATTTTCTCTTTGATATAACGTATTATATAAGCGAACTAAATATATAAGCGAACCGAATAAAATTTAGTATATTTTAATTACTTACCATTAATTATTTATTTCTTAATAGCAACAATATAAAATAGCTTACAAAAAAACGAAAATAAGCCTAGTTATTTAAGTTAAAAAACGAACGCCAAAACTTAATTATACGACATTTAATATTACTTATCACATCGCCCAAATTACGTTATATAACCGATATAACGGTATCCGCGTCCGAACCGATAGTATTCCCAATTCGCGAAAATTAACGTCGACCGAAAGAAAAATTAATTATTGAATAAATTCTTAATCTAAATACGCGAACGTTTCTTATCCGGCGTTAATATATTAAAAATATAGCGAATATCTTATTTACGTAACGTATTACGAAACGTACTAAAGTTAAGTAAGTATATAGCTTTTATTAAATAATAATAAAATTCGAAATATGTTTAAATCCAAAAAAAATTATTAAGGAATTTCATGTAAAAATTGAAAAGTTTTCCCTAAATAGTTTAAAAGTATTCAGTTTATGATCGTATAATATAATATTACGGAAAAACTTTTTTATAATTTTAATAAAATAAAATATTTAATAGGGTTTTTTACAATAGGCGGTATAGTTATTATTAATAATAAAAATATATAAAACTTATTTAAATTTAAATAAAAATAGGAGGTAATTTATAATAATATAAATTATTAATTTTCAAAATTAAGACTTACCTTTTATTTATCATTCTTACGAAAAAAAAACAATTTTTTTTGCTAAATCGCTAATAATCCATTTTTACTAATTTAAAAAACTATTATAAGTAAAAACTGTTAAATAATTAATAAATTAAATTTAACATAACTTTAATAATTCGATTAATATATTTAAATACGTACGAAAAAAATTAAAACGTTTTCTTAATTTGGATGGCCGCAAAAATTACTATTCGATAAAATTCAAAAAATATTACATTAATTATAATATTATTATACTTTATGTATTCGTTAATTTCTTTTATTAACTTTAATCTTTTAATATTATTTTTACCTATTAAAACGTGTTTATTCGTTTTATATTAAAGTTTTATACGATGTTACGTTATTAATATTGCTAAATAAGATTTTATCGCCGGTTTTTTTAACGCGTTTACAACCGCCATAATAACCGATAATATTAAATCGATATTCGTAAAAGCGAAACTTATTGTAATTAATTTTAATTGCTTTTTTTCCGGAACAAAATTTCTAATTATGTTTATATTAACCGTTTTTACTTACTTTTACTAACTTCGTTATTTCCTTACCTGCGAAAACTTTAAAAAAATATTACCGCAATAATTGTTACGGTATTAATAGTATGGCTCCGTTTAGCTAATGTAACGCTATAGATACGGAGGCACTTTGTACTTTTTAAATAGTTTCCTTTTTTTTCTTTTTATCTAATAACAAGATATTTTACTTAGACCTAAAGACGTTTAATGCCGTGATAGTTTGTTATATTTTTGACAAACTTTTACGGGAATTAAGTTTCGCCTTATTTCGAATATATCTTTACATTATCTTATGTTCGTTATTAATTTATTATATTTTTACCATATTTTCCCCAGATATTTTAATATTAAAGAGTATTATAAATGTTAATATTTTAACGCTTAAATAGGCTTCAAATAACGGTATAGCGCCATTATTATAACGTACTAATTTTTAAAATTTTTTAAAGTTTTCTCCGTTTAGTTCTTATTATAATATAACTTATATATAATATTACGCCGTTAAGAAAACTTTTTAAGTTTAGCGAATAACCTTAAAAAATTTTATAAGACGTTTTTATTACCTTAAAGATATTTATTAATATTTCAAAAACGAGCAGTGTCTTTTACGGCGACGTATTACCGATGTAAAATAATCGTTACAAAATGTATAATAATTAAAACATAAAATTTATAAGTGTTAAAATTAATTTACCGTAATATATAATTAATAACCGATAATAATTAATTAAAAATACGTTTAATAGCTGTAAAATAATTGCTAAAATAAGTTACGATTTTTTATATTATATTAAAAATATTTACCAATATTTCAGCGGGATTAAGCTTTAATAATTATACGTAATAAAATTTACATATTTTATAAATTATTATTATTTAATTCTTATTTAGTTTTACTTTATTAACAATTTAATTTATTATTCGTATAACGGAAAGTTAACGAATACGTGAATTAAAGTTTTCGATATTTAAAAGGAACATTAAAAACGCAATAAGTCGATAAAAGAAATATATTAATTAACGTTTTTTAATATATTTTAAGTTCGTTATAAACCGAAGCGCGTATTTATTATTAGCGGATTATCTTATTTACGATACTTAACGCCTTTAAGGCGATATTTATTTTCGCGTACGCGAAAAGATAAATAAAGTAGTAACGGAGTTTTTAAATATTAAGGTGTCATTATATAATTAGCGCGACGTCGGCGATATATTATTATTTTTCAATTAGGTTTCTATTACCGTTAACGTATTAATATAAGTTTATAAAAATTTTCAGATTTTACAAAAACATTTAATTATTTTTATTAATTTTGTTAATAATTTTATCCAGTTAGTTAATTAAAACCGGTAATTACCCGCTTTACGTATTATAGTTTTATAATAAAAAGTTAATAAAACGTTATAAAAAGCTTTTATACCGTAAATATAACGTTTAAAGTTTAAAAACGATAAGATTTAGATTTAATTATTTCAGGATTCTTTTAATAACATAATAAAACGAATCTTTCATAGGCGTATAACGAAAAATATTCTGTTTAACGTATTAATACCGTAACATTAGTTTAACGTATTTATAGTTTCAGATTTGGAATTTATGTAACTAAATACCGTATTAAGTAAAAAAACGGCTTTCGCGGTTTATTAAGTAAGAAAAAACGGTAACGCCGATATAAGATAAATTTTTATATATATTATAAAAAAGGGGGATATTATTTTCTTGTATGTTTTAATTAATATTTATAACTTAACGACGTTAATAACGCGGTTACGTTATAATAATGAAACAATAATAATACAGGATAAAAAACGATGAATTTTTACTATAAGTTGTTATTAAAAACGCTTATTAAGGTATTAAAATAATAACGAATTCGATTTATATATACGTTACAGAAATATTAATATATTTTTTTTATTTTAAATATAACTTAATAGCGGTAATATATTATTTAAGCGGTTTATAATAAATTGCGTTTATTTATTAATAAGATTTGTTAAAAATAATTCTACGTATAAAAATAATTTTTTTTTACTTTATTTTTTAATTTCGTTAATTTCGGTTAATTAACGGCATAATTACGACTTTTATTAATTTCGTATATACGATATAATTTTATATAAGTTTTATTATAAAAAAGATTATATTATACCGATAACTTTTAAACGGTCTTAATATTATCTTCGGGTTATTTTAATTCCGTAAATATTACCTTACTATTAATTAAATAATTAGAATTATACGTATTAAACGTAAAACGTTATCGGAACTTTTTACGTTATCTTTTTTTTACGGACCTTTTACCTAATCCTATATAACCACTTTTTACTTATTACGCGAATAGCGTTTTGGTAAAAATATAATTATTTCGTGTAATTAATTTTTTAACGTTTTATAAAATAAATAATCTTATAATTAATTTTATATCCTTAATTAAGTTTATAACTTTTATAAATGTTTTGTAGAAAATTACAATAATATAAATTTAAGGATTTTCCGCCGATAAAATAACGTCGTTAGTATTTACTATAATCGTTCGTAATATTTATATTTAAGATAATATTATCGATTTTATTATTATTTTATTACGATTACAAACTTTTTATAATTAAATCGTAAAAACGCTTTAATTACGTCGCGTTATTAAAAGAAAATATATAAAAATGTTTAAACGGTAAACCATTTACGACGATAACCGAAATTTTAAAAAAATTACTACCGGAATATTACGACTTTCCGCGGGCGTTTAATTTTTGTAACGCCGATAAATTACTGCTGTATTAAATTTTCGATTATAAAATCGAATTATTTCCGCATTAAAAGTTATTATATAATCGCGCGTAAGTTATATTATTATACGAATTACTAGTTATACGGAAATATGTAAATAATTATTTAAAAAAGGTTTATTTATTGTAATAATTTTTCCGCGGCCGTTTTTACTTTGCTTATAAAAAAACGCTAGAAAATGGAATCCGTATTTACATAAATTATTGCGGTTTTAATATCGTTACGGTAAAAATCGTTATATTATCTTTTTAATTCGTAAGACCTTAAATATTTTCTATTCGACGCGAATATTTACGAAGTTTAATATTATTATAGCGTTTAATTATTTACATATTACCTCTAAAAACGACTAAAAAATAACTTTTTTAACTTAAGTCAGTTTATTTGAAAATTTTATCGTAAATTTTAATATATTAAGCGTTTTAAAATCTTTTTAGTATTATATTAACCATACGTTATTAAACCTTTTAATAAATACGTTATGATTTTTTCTAACAACGTTTTTATTAGTAACAAAATTAAAAAAAAAATAAAAATTATATACATAAGGTAATACGTTAACTTATTAACGCGGGGGTAACGATAAATATCCGTAAATACGGATTTAATATTATAAACTATATTACATAAGTTTAATTATTTTTACTGTCGGTATTGTTATAAATTTTAATAAAATAAAAACTATTTAATAATACAAAACTCTTAAAACGTTACGAAAATTATAACGTTTTTTCGGTTTCGCAAATTTTTACCGACGTTTTATAAAAAGCATGTCCTTAATTATAAAATCGTTAATTACTTTAATAAGTAAAACGAAATAAACCGGTTTTTTAACTAATAATATTATAATAACGTTTCGGCGTTTTAAAAATATTTTAATCATAACGCCGGGTTTATCGTATTATAATTTTTAACGTAAAACGGTTTTGAAAATTAATATTTCCGATTAAGTATTAAAGGAAATATTTTTATAATACGATTCGTAAAATATATTAGAATTTATCGGTTCTTTTAACTAAATATAATTTAACAAAATTTAATTACGATATGTACAATAAAAAGTTGGTAATTATCATTAAAATCTTCGAAAAATAACGTTTACAATTGCAAAAAACTAAAAGATTTATATAAGGTATTACGGATTATAAAAGTTTTTAATATTTCGTTATTATAAAATTCTTAAATTAATGTTAAATCCGTTAATTTAAATTTTTTTAACGATTTCCGGTTTTAAATACTTTATAAACCAAAAAAACTTTATTATTTCGAATGTATTTTTATATTAACCTAACGCCTAACCAGCGTACTGTTATAATATTGCTAATAATAAAATAAAATGCTATTTTAAAATAATATTTTAACTTTAAAAATAAAAAACTTTTTATAAAATATACGTTATAAACGTTAACGAATTAATAAACTTATTTATTAATAACATATATAAATTATTACTTTTAATTAATTATATTTTAATAACGTTAACGGATTTAATTTATAAATAATTTTAGTAAAGTATTTTCAATTAATTTAAAACCGTAAAAACCGATTATAAGGCTGTATAAAAAGGTATTTATATTAAAAATAAATTATTTATACTTAATAATAAAATTTTAAAACTTTAAATAATATACCGTAATTATAATATTACGTTCGCGGAATATTTTAACCGTTGTAAAACTTATAATTTATTTCGGCGGAATTATTATGAAATATGCTTATTCCAAAACGTAATTACGATTATATAAAACTATTATTTTCGCTATTATATTAAAATATTTAAAATTTTAACAACCGGTTTTTTCGATTGTTTACTCGTTCCGTTCCGCTTATAAGATAATATATCCCTAAATTACGTTAACTTTTTTTTTCTTTACGAAAAATTAAAACGTACATATAAATACGTTTTTATAATAATTGACAAACTTACAAAAATACGTTATTTCGCCGTTATTACGAATATATTAATAATTACTTTCGTTAACGCTTTTTTTTAACATATACCGTTTACATAATATCTTTATTACGGTTATATCAAACCGTAATATGTAATTTATTTAACTTTTTAGAAAAAACTAAATTACCGCCTTAACACTACGTTTCGCGCTTTAATTACGTATTACTCGCAAACTAACCGCCAAACGGAAATCGTTAATATAATAAAAAATTATTTACGAAATATTATTCGTTTTATTAAAACGATTAAATAAATTAATATCCTTTAACCGCATTTGTTAATAATAATTATATATCTAAACTTGCTAATAATTCGCCGCTTTTCGTTAATTATAATTTTTATTTTATGAAAATACGAAATTATAACGCCCGTTTATAACTTTTAAAACGTTTACGCAATAAAAAAATATAGCAAAACGACAAATTACGTAAACCGGCTAAAACGTATCTTGAAAAAGATTAAGGCGTTAATAATAAAAATGTAAAACCGTTATATAAAATAGGTTAACCGATATCATATTAACGCCGGTACGTTCGTAATGGAAAAACGCGTATAGGTTAATATAAAACATATAAAATCAGGTAAATTTAACGATAAATAAATAAGTTTTTTCGTTATTACGAAAATATACTTTCGCGTTATAACCATAAAATTACCGGCTTTATAGGCGTTATTCCTAATTTTTTATATCTTTTTAATTTAACGTTACCATTAAAAACTTCCGGGGTAAAACGTAATAAATAGGAAATGAGATATACGTATAAAAACCTTATTGTTACAAACGGATATAATTTAAAAAAGGCCGAATAATGTTTCAAAAAGCTCTTTAATTTTAAAAATATTAAAGATAGTTTTTAATATAAAGTTAAATAGCCGTATCCGTATTAACTTATTTAAATACCGGTTACGAATTTTCGGGGGTACGATTTCGATATAACCGAATTTTACAAAAATAATTTTAGTAAATTTAAACTATTTAATTAGTTTTAAGTATTATCAAAATATTAAAAAATAATAACGTAAAACGTACGGGGTAGAAAAAAACATTGTATTAAGTTAACGCCATAGCGATATTACGATAATGATTATATTATATTAAAATTAAAATAAAATAAAATATAAAATTTAATAGCGTTATAAAATATCAAATTATAAAAACCGGCGTCCGGATAAAGGCGAGTTAATATAACGATAACGTAATAATAATAAAAATTTAACCTTAAAAAAATACGACGTTATAATAATAACGTAATAATTAAAAATCGTTAAAACGTTAAAGGAACGTCGTTATGTCGACGTTTATTTTACCGGAACTTAAAAGCTTGAAAATGGTGTCGCATATTTTTTAACGGAAGGCGCATTTAACTAGCGTTTATAACTAATAACTTTCGTCCCCGGCAATTAAGCGGTATTCGGTTATTTTTTTAAGCGGTAATTTGGGCGTTGTTTTGCTATCGTAAAATTAATATTACGTTATTGCGGAATATAAGTTTCGGTATATTTACCGCGTTAACCGCGAGGCGGAAATTATAAACTTATATTAATACCTATCGGGCGGTAACTTACGTAAAGTAATCGATTTTATTTTTTGTTAACGCTCGTCGTATTAAAAATGGTACGATAAGTTTTTTAAATGTTTTAAAAGCCGGTACATAAACATAATATCGCTCCGTAAAGTTGCTAACGGAAGCCTTTAGGGTGGGCGTATGTTTCGTCGCCGTTATTATCGCGGTTAACGTCGAAATAGTAATTTACTTATTAAAAAAAAGTTTAAATTTAATAAATCGTAATTTAAAATAATATTTTTAAAATAAATTATATAAAGCCGTTTGGCGTAAACGGGCGTTACGTAAGTAATATACGATTAAGAAAATATCGTTCCGATAATAAAAAGGTAAAATAAAGCGGGAACAAAAAACGACGAAAAAATAACGAAAAGACAATGTAAAAAAGGTACGGCGATATAAAAACGTTAATAATACGGCGGTTTTAAAGGGAAAAAAACGAATAAAAATTAAAGAGAGAGTTTGGTATTTATATTACGAAAGCGGTAAAAACGGGGGTGCGGTAAAATCTAATCGAATTAACGTTATCCCGTACGATAATATTACTATTTCCGTACCGGAACTGATATTATATATTTTCTTTTACAATAATATTATTATCTTACTATTACCGCGGTCTAATTTCGGGTGCATTTCGTATACGCCCTATTATTATAACGGCGTATTACAAATATCTAATATGTTACCGGTTAAAGTTCGAATCTGGGAAAAGGTATTTATGTTTTTTTTTATTTAGGTAGTTAAAAATAATTACCCTCAAAAAAGTTATTGTGACAGCATTAACAATGCGGTTCCGTTTAATTAACGTAACGTTATATATACGGAGGCATTTTATACCTTTTAAATAATTTCCTTCTTTTTCTTTTTATATAATAATAAGATACTTTACCCAAACCTAAAGACGTTTAGCGCCGTAATAACAATTTAATAAAAATGTTATTTATAAAAAGAAAATAAAAATTATTAAAGTAATTTATCTGCTAAAATAATTAAATCGGTTAGTTTTAATAAAAAATAACTTAATATTATTACATAAAAATTTTTTTTAGATAAAATATAGTTCATTACGTAAAACGAATCACATTTTTTAATAAAAAACTTATTATAAAGAATATAAACCTTTATAACTACGATAAAAGATAATAATTAATAATTATAGCTAGTAACGGCCGAAAGTAATCGTCATAAAAAGATTTAAGCGAAAAAACAAAAATATAACATTTACAGCAAACTCGAATATAATGCGCGTACTTATAAGGAGAATATAAAGGCGTTTAATAACGAAAAATCCGATTAATTTAAATTAATTCATTAGGTTATAATTAATTAATTTAGATTTATTTTTACGAAATACGAAAAACTATTTAGTTCGCTTATATATTCGGTTCGCTTTTATAATACGTTATTTTATTTTATAACGTTTTTTTAATTTTTTATGCGTAATTTTTTTTAACTATGTTTAGTTAATATATTAAACCCCTAATAGATATTTCTTATTTAAAAAATGAAGCTGTGGCTGCGCCTATGGCGCCGCAAGCGCAGCCACTAATTTAAAAGAGATTTGCTATTTGTGCTATATCCCCCTGGCTATTCGTGCTGTGTCCCACTTTTAACAGCTGCCTACAACCGCCACAAATCTGCCACCTATTAACTCCTAACTGCAATTGCAACGCTTTTAGCTATAATTATCTTTTTCAACTGCAACCCTTTTACAACAATTATAATAACTTCGTTACAACAACAACGCGTTATTTCGGTCATAACGGCTATCCCAAATCCTGAAAAAAGCGGCGCGTACGGCCGTAACGCTTCGGATTCCTGGGAGGAAATATACGGCTACCTGCAGCAATACGGAAAGCTACATAGCTACGGCGTAAAAAAGGTCAACGCTAGCAACTACCGTCACGGCAAACCTATACGCTTCAGGATCAACTGCAACCGTAATACACCTATTAAAAGCCAAAATTATAGCAAACGGAAAAGTTAAACCACGAAAAAAATCGGGTACCCTTAATACGGCGTATTAAAGGTTACATAAAGGCACGGTTAAAAATGGACCTTCGAATTAAACCCCTTTAAAAAAAACATAGCTATCTTTATAAACGGCTTGACGATAGCTTCATAAATAACGGTACAGGTAACGCCAATTATCGCCGTTTTACGGATAAACAAAAACGCTATATCGAAAATTAATATAAAATCGGTAATACGGCTTAAACTATCGTTATTTCGTTACGCGTTACTTTCCGTTACCCCCCAATCTTAATTAAAGTTAAAAACGTTAATAACCATATTTAAAAAATTAAAATAGGTAAAATGGATAACTTTATAAAAATTTAAGCGTTTATCAAAAAGTTGTAAAACGAAAATCGCCCGTACCGAATCGTTTACGAAAAAACTAATCCTAATCGTATTACCGCGGTATTTTGGACGTACCCATAATATATTAATATATAATAACGTTTTTTTCGTATCGTTACCATAAATAATACCTACAAAACCAACCGATATAAACTACCCTTTATAAATATTATCGGGTATACGAATTATAATAACGTTTTTAATATGGCGTTTGGCGTCGTCCATAATAAAACGCGGACGTCGTTCGATTAATTACTTTAATAATATACATTTTTTTTCGAAAAATTTTATCTTTTATACCTTTATATTTTCCTTTCCGACTTTAATAAAAAGCTAAAAGCTACCGTTACAATAATTTTACCGAATATATAATAACAAATATATATTTTCCATATAAATAAAAACGTTATTCTCCGTAACCGCGAAAAATAAAAAAAAATCCCTACCGAAAATAACGACAATAATAACCCTTTTAAGAACGGCTGCGGTACTGGTAATAAAAAAAATACCTTCTTAAACCTTAATAAAAATCTGGAAAATAACGATTAGCAAGATTTTCGGTCCTTAAATAATCCCGGACGTAATAATTAATTTTATCCCTTAAGGATATTATTTTCTTTTATTTATTATAACCATAAAAAATATTTATTATATTAATAATATATAATATATTTACGTACCAAAAAAAACTTTAACGTTACTTAATAATACCTAATAAACCAATTCGATAATAATTAACAGTTTACCGTTAAATACTTAAAAGATATATAACTTTTTATCCGTTATTAATAAGTTAATTATTTTATTTTATAATATCGTAATTACGGAACCCGAACGAATTCGTTTATGAAATTTAACCATAATTTCGTTAAACGTTATTTGCTTAACGAACGTAATAACCTTTTCGTTATAAATAAAACCTTCGCAAAAATAATCGATAAATAAAAAACGAAATTCCATTACGTAACAATTAACTATATTACTTAATTCCGCCGTAATTTTATCCGCCGTAAATAAGTAAAAAATATTACATTTCGTTACTTGAAAAAAGTTATTAATTTTCTAATAAAATAATACCACCGGAAATTATTATAATTTTTAACGTAAGCTAATCCCATACCTTAACCGCTATTGCCGTATATAAATACTTTTAAAACGTAATATAATATGCCATACGTTTATACCATATACCATAACATTTACTTAACGTTTAAAAATCCCTATATCAAAAAATTATTAATAGATAATATTAATAAATAATAACATATATTACGAAACTTGGTAAATAACGTCCATTATTTTAAAAACGTAATTAATAATATATAAGCTAACGAAATCCCCTTCCTATTTATCCGCAAGCCATGGGTTACCTAAACGCGTAACCACCTTCGCAACGCCCCGATAACCTTATCCGAAACCTTCCGCTTAAAAACCCGACAAACCCATATATGCCGAAACCTTTACGAATTACTCCGCCGTAAACGCTTACAGTAAAAATCCATCGAAAAATCCGAAAATAATATTATACCTCGACTTTCGTAACGGGTACGCCATAACGTAACTACGCCTTTAACCCGGGGCAACGCTTAAGGTAATACGTTATCTACGTTACCTACGAAATCGCAAATAACCGTAACGAAAGGATAAGGCCAAAACCATAATAATAAGGTTATATATCACCGCGGTGGATACGGTGGACGTAAAAAAGGTGGCGGACGAGGTAACACGCAAGGAATAAAAATATCTATAACCTTAACGGCGCCCGCGGCGCCATTTACAGTACCTAAAGTAACGATAACCTCAACCGCCACGGTTACCTTAAACCTTAAACGCCGTTAGCAAAAACTCGTTACTACTACGTACCGTTCTTAATACGTAACAAGTTATTTCGAATTAAAGCTAGGCGTATAGGTGCCCAATTCGGCCGTAATTAATACGATTAACTTAACTAACGATTAATTATTATATGGGGTTTTCGGCGTTTTACAAAAATTACTGTAAAAACGTTAATTCCGTTAACATATTCGCTAAATTATATTATTATTTTACGAAATATTACCGTAGCAAATATAAAGGTTTAATTAAAGTTATTAATAAAAGCTTGTAATATACGGAATTAATTAAAATTGGGTGTGTTTTCTTACTTTTTAATAAAGCGGGGTTTCAGGGGTAAAACTAGTTGGAAACTGACAGCTATGCCAGGTGTGTATCAGCTGGAAGGTGGGGCACATAGCACGAATAGCAAGGGGGATACAGCACAAATAGCAAATCTCATTTAAAAATAGGGTCCTCATCGCGACGAGACAACCTACTAATGTATTTACTTTTTAATCATCGTTTATTAATGCTTCCGTGATTACCTTAATGTATTTAGCGATTTATTACTTGGCAAAACGCTTTACAATCAGGTTAACCTTTAAGGGGTTTTACGCAGAAGAAAAATGATGGTGGCGCCCCTTAGATATATGGAAAAGCAACTGTAGCTATATGAAATCGCTATGGAAAGTGACCAACGATGTCGCGCTCTTGTTCTTCCAGACGCGATGGACATCTGGAATAACAGCAAGCTTCCGGCAGTCCAGTTCGCTGATAACGGCTATAACTGCATGGTCGCTGATATTTTCAATGGCGATGCCCTCGTACTGAACAAAGATGCTCAGCGCTGACATCCCGGAATGGGTCGCCGAGGAGTCGGACGGCTGCGATCCACATACCCAAGAAGTCATCAACCCCATCGTGGTGGCTGCCGATGCCACCTGAAGAACAACTACGGAGCGTGGAGGATAAGTTCGGTAGGTTACTGCTTCGGCACCGAGGAACATTGTCATGTTGCCGCTAAGCTCAATGCACACCATGTGATATGCTAGACCTTGCTCACAGGAAACGCCTGGAAATGCAGTACACGGCCAAGGACTATAAATCTGGCATCTATGGGCGTTACGTTGCGCATCCAAGCTTCGTCACGGACGAGGAGCTGGCCGCTATCCCGGGGCCACTTCCCGTTGCGGCCGCCGAGTTTGACAACATCTTCCCTGTCGAAGACCGATACAGGTCCGAGGGTATCCTGTGGAAGACAAAACGAACTTTCCAATTTTTCCAATTGTACCTATACTCGTGGGTGTCACACGGATTTGCTGTGTGTGGTGATTTGCCCCATAAACAAACAACGCCTCAGTAAAGAGCAGGCCTTATTTTAGGTTATCGCTTGGTGTGGCGCCTACCTGTGATTGGCACGAGATTGCAGGCTTCTGCACAACATGCGCGGGCTGGCGTTGGCGGTGGCTATGGTATCGACGTGAAATTCGAACTCAATACAAGCCGGGCTAAAACATGGTAAGACAACCTGGATCTGTTCCTGTCTTGTGAGCTAGCACCGTACTTGGTATCACGCAGGGCCCGCCAGATGGGCGGTCCGTGTAAAGAGAAGATTTAGTTCACTTCGTACGGGTGGAACCTTGATATGGTGTTAGCCGAGACCGCGTAAGCATGGTATGGCTACCGGTAGGCAAGATAAACAATTTACGCTAGAGTTTTTGACATTTGTGACTGAATGCTACGGATAACTGCCCCAAACTAATTAATAGCTAAGATGCACTACTATGAAACCTGACATCGCACGTTGAAGCATTTGCAGCTGAAGGATAATTTATCTGGTTGACCGCTCCAAGGTCGTAGCTTAAATAACGGAGGTGATTATACCTCTTTCCATACATATAAATACAGCTGTAGCTAAGAGGAAGCGATAACGAAGGTGTCTGACACTAGTCCCTTATAGGATTGATGAAACGGACCCAGAACCTGGCGGTTGTTCAGCTGCTAGGCCTTAGTTTCAACAACTACGCAGGTCTTATAAACCCGACCCATGCACAACTTTAGTCAGTCGGATTCTTTTGCCTGATTATAAACTACTGATGTGTTATTTACTAGGTAAGTAGATGCGGCTATAAATAGTAAATGGTTTTTGATACAAACTATATATGTTTCTCTTAGTCTTATAAAGTAAACCGTAGATAATTGGACCTGACCGACAAAGAATACCCTGGGTCCTGCATGTAGGTTTCAGGGGCACGAAAAGAAGGGTCCAAGTGGGATGTGTGGACTGCGTACGTAGGACTGCAACGATGCTTGAGGAGCAGTGCAGCTCAGACGTACGTATGTATGATCGTCCGGGTGAATATAGCCAGTGTTATCACTAGAAACGCCGAGGACCCACGTCTTCGTCTCTTGGCGGGCCCACAACAGACAGGTAAACTCATACCTGACAGTGCAATGATCCAACATCTTCACAGGGCTCTTTGGAATTGGGGGGCACTGTAACGTAGCTGGAGGCTTGTTGCATGCGCTCTTTTAAGGTAGATTTGGGTGTCCAAATCCCAGTTGGGGTTTGGAATTGTTGACCTTTTGGTATTGTGGCGAGCGTCGCACCCTCGTTACCTCACAGGCACTTGACATATCGTGCAAGGGGATGGTAATTCCATATGGATACCCGCTTAGTAAAAGAAAATGGGTACAATCGGGGTGCCAAAAAAAAGAGAAGAAGGGGAACCGCAAAGCGCCAGTGTTGCAGCAAAACACACTACGTTTAAAAATATATAATTAAATACTAAATATAAAGTTGTATAGATGGTTTAAAATTTTAAGAAAAATTATTCTTTAGTTATTATTTCTATATTATATTATATAATTAAATATTCCTAATTAAAGATGTACAAGGTTTATACTATATAATATATATATAACTTTTTATTTAAAATTTATAATTAGTTTATTTACTAGCAAACGCTCTATAGCTATATCGATATATTGAACTCTTTTTATATATTAGTATTTATTCTTTAAATAATAAAATATTTCTAGTTACTCCATTTCTTTTATTTTTTAAATTAGTTATAAAATTTTCTAAAAATAAGTTTTGCAGTACAATCGTAGAATTGCTTTTTTTTTTTTTTTTTTGCACCTCGATTGTACGTAACTGTCCCTGCTGGAGCGATGGAATGCGGGGTGCGGGGTGCGGAGCCCAGGGTCTAGTGTCTTAGGTACGTATGGATGCACTATGTACGTAGCGTAGCTGTCCGGATGCACTGGAAGTTTTGATCCCCCACCCCCCAACCAATATCGCCTGGCATAATTTGGCTTACCTAGCGTGGTAAAAGATCAACACTCTTGGTGGTGGGGGATTTTGGTAGATGTTGGGTTGGTTTTGGTGCATTTCATCCACTCTGTTGTTATTAAGAGCATCACCTCTCCACTCAGACCGGTTATTAGCTCCTTCCATTCCGAGAGAGCGTCTATTCGGTACCATGGAAGAGTTGCGCAGGAATAAGCGGCCACTTGCCCAGCCGCATACGAATGAAGCGTGGAAGAAACGCGCTCCATATGCCACGAGAGCCTGCGATGCATGCCGCCGGCGCAAAGGGCGATGTGATGGGAGAAAGCCCTGTGACTACTGTCTCAGCCGATCAACTGACTGCAATTACTCGACCAATCCCGACGAGCGTCGAGGTAACGCGGCGGTCACTTCGGCCCCGCCGCCGCATTTGGGAGATCTGAGGCCGACTTCCGGGTGAGTTCTCTCCTCTCCAGGCCGGATTTTGGTGGGTCATTGGTTGCTAACGCGCAACTTTCTTCTTGCCAAGTGCGCTCAGCTCCCTTGACGGGCTTGTGGCGACAATGCAGGGGCAGCTGGACGCGTTAGCGGCCTACGTCAGGTCAACTATCGGCGAGGATCAGCAACCTCCCGATGTCTCTCGGAGCACTCATAATTTCGGGTCTAACACCGTTGGCCCTCCTTCTGCTGTTCCTTCTGAGCCTGTGACCACTGCGGACCCTCCGGCGGCTAATTCTGCCGCCAAGCACTCGTCCCCGGCGTTCTACGGCCCTACAAGCCCCGACTACAGCCTCAATGCCGCCCAAATCAAGATGCTCAACACCAGGCAGCAGCCTACAGGATCCCGCATGCAGAAGATACCCAGCCTGAATGAGAACCTGAGCGACGAGGAAGACCAGTCCGGGGACCTGGATGATGATCTCGAACATGCTGGAGCCCAAGATGCGACCCGCCTTGTGCCGCCGAGGGAACTGCTCCAGTTCCGGAACCTTCTTCCCAAAAGCGAGGCCGTCCGTCTTCTCAACGTGTACCAAGAGGTCATTGGCGAGCTTCATCCCATTTGCAACGTTGAATGCCTGACGGAACAGCTCAACCGATGGTATAATTGGCCCAGTTCTGCTCAGGGGCTGAGGCGGCGGTCCGAACTCGCGGCCGAGGAAAATAGCCTCTTGATCCTTGGCCTTGCCCTGGCAGTTGCGCTCAGTGCGGAATCTGTGTCTCGGTCGGAAGTCGCCAGGACCTTGTACAGTGGCTATAAAGACATAGCCCAAGGCAGGTTGACGGCTTCGGTGACAACCAACAGTGATGTTATAATCACACTGATGATGGTTCGTGACGATTACCCTCCCCTCCATCACCCCAGAGGAGGACGCTAACTTGAACGCAGGGGTTCTACGAGTACTTTAATGGGAGGCTCCGCCTGGCCTGGCGTATGTGCGGACTGGCTGGGCGGATGGCCATGCAATTGGGCATGCATAGCAGAGAAGTCTTACAGTGCTTAGGAGATGACAGACGGCTTGAAGAAGTGGCGAGGATTACATGCACCCTGGTTGTGTTGGATCGCCAGTGGAGTGCCGCGTCGGGCCTTCCGCCGAATTTTCAGGCAGCGGACTTCGACACTGCTCAACCCAGTGCGGTACGTGACGATGCCCATCTTGCACGCCTGCATCGCTGACTCTCGCAACAGGTCCGAAGTCCCTACCTGGAAGCCATGATGTCCTTCACTGTCATGAGCCACAAGTTCAACGAGCCGATCTACCGTGCCGCGAGGGACGGTACGTGCGAAAACGATGACACCCTGGAAGTCATCGTCTTCCAAATTGAGCAATGGCGGAGACGGACTCTCGAGAAGCAGAGTTTCACGCATCCCGTGGCATGGGAGACGGCTCCCGCGACGAGGCCGCCGTCGTGGACCACCATGCTCTATCTCCGCGGAAACGCTGTTCTGGCTATTCTCCTGAGGTCCTTCTTCCTCTCGAATTCAAGTGGGGGTTGCAACAAGAAGATCCAATCGGCGCTCGAACTCATAACTGACAGCATTGGCATCCTTGACATTCTCGACCGGACTACGGACACCTATAGGAAGCAGCACCCCCTTTTCCAGCATTTTCTAGCTTCAGCCTGCGCCCTGCTCTTCCTGATCATCGCGTACACGGAACAGAACCGCCTCAGCTCCTCTCCCGACTTCCCTTCCGACTATGCCGAGTTGGTGCGGCAGAACTTCCGGAGAGCGCTGAATCTGTCGGCGGCGTACCGCGATTCGTCCCTCGACTCGCGGAAGCTGTGGAGGCGGCTGGTGGCGATGCGGGATCCCCTCGTACGGCTGGGCATCCTGCCCAATGATGAGCGCATGTCGGAGAGCGCCACCACAACTACCGCAGCCGCCAATACCTGCTCTAGCGCCGGCGCTGGTCCAAGGGTGAACCCACCCACATCCGGAAATTCCGGTAGTTGTAATAAGGTCGACGTAGCACCGAAGATTAGTGCCGCTGCGCAACAAAGACCCCTTTCCAATAATATCCAAGACTATTCATTCCCGGACGTCACCCGCCTCGGTTGGCGTAGCACCGCTGATTGGACCGACGGCTTTACCTTCACTGGAGCCGACAGTCTTGCGAACGGCGCTATGCCCGAAGCTTTCACCTTCGACTGGCCCTTACCTGACATGGGGGCTACGTTCTTCGAGGTGGAATCATAGAATCCTACATGGTACTGAGTGTGTTCGTCTCAGCGGAATGCTGACGTCGGCTTAATTGTTACTTCAATTTTTACATGACCCCAGTAATTATGAACGCAATGTTGATCGCCTCTACGATTATCGCGTTATACATTGGACATTATACCTTGGTTATCGTGATCTGCCTGTTCTAGCTGGTGGGCCGACGCTTCACACCACTAGCCGGAAATGGCTCCCTCCACCGTCCATGGTTCTCCGCCGTCGACAGCTCTCCACCTCCGGGGAAAGATCGGGACCCCATTCCCGAGGAAACACCCAGTTCTTGGTTCTTGACATGCAGCACATTCTAGGACTGGCTGTAGGGGAATTTTCACGTGCTTTGTAAATTGCTAGTTCATGACTGATCCGGCATAGTGGTCCATACTATTCACTCTCGACACAATGCCGCCGCACTGAACGAGAAGACAAGATGACGGAGGGGTAAACATCCAGCCAGGATCAGCTGCAGGCATACTTTGATCAACTCCAGGCTCCTATTCCTGCTCGCCAATAGGAACGGTCACAGCTTTCCCTCGAACAGTTGTGCTTTCTGTCACTGATTCACAGGCGACATCTCATAACCTTACCCTTTGAAAATCTTAGCCTGCAATATTCCCGGCATCGCGTGGTCGGCGCTAGCCTGCGTCAGGTTTTCGATAAAGATTATCCTACAATCAAGGAGGCGCGGGGACTACTACGTCGAGAATAATCATCTCGTCTACACTATTATCCTCTTGGGGATACCACGTGTACCTATTGGCATCTCGGGCGTCCGATTGGTCAGCCTGTCGATACATTTTACTGACACACTGCCTAAACACTGTTGCCATCGGTGACCAGTGATACGCAGGTTTCGGGGGCAATGTGGCCGTATCTTCCCTCAAGATTGTGGACAGGCTGATCTGACCACACGCTACACCGGCGCAGATGCGGGTTCGCTACGACACCATTCCGCAGCGGTTATTACATACCAAGCACTGGATCTACGAAAATCGAATCAATGAGAAGGCTGACTGGACACCCGTAATACTGCTTCGGGGATTTCGAGATTCACCCGCAAGATCTGGTACCCGCGAACTTCTATCACTCGACGAGCCGGTCGAACTTCTTTACATTCAGTGTAATCTGCCCTAGGTTCACCGCGGAAGTGGACAGCTCTTTGAGAGATGCCATGCACGGGGAGGCGACCACGAACGGGAAGGTCGTGGAGAATATGGGAGACTGAGCGGTCGATGGGCTCTTATCTTGGACGGTGCCACCTTCAAGTAGCGCAAGAAGGGAATCAAGCAGTGGGAGAGAGCGTGAAGGAGCCAGGCAAAGAGGGTAGAAGTCTTAGACAAGATCTTTGGCATTTGTCTTTCCGATGAGGAGCAAGAGGCTATAATAGGGATGGTTTCCGCACAATCAAGCAGATGAAGCCGTCTGAACATGTAGCATCGTAGTATATGCTGAGTGCAGCCGAGATATTGTTTTCAGTTTCACAAGATGCAGGAATATACAGATTAGCTTACAGACCAGCCGACACAAGGTAGAGATATGCGGGTCTACAAGATACCCCAGCTCATAACCCTTCCTTTCTCTTGCTCCATTCAAACCCATTCCATCTGCTAAACTTATCCGTGTGAATGCCAAACGAGTCCAACATCCTCCCCACACTCTGCATGACGACATCATCGAGAGTCTGCGGCCCGATGTAGAAGGCAGGCACTGGGGGGAAGATGATCGCGCCAGCGCGGCGGAGGAACAGCATGTTATCCAGGTGGATATCGCTCAGGGGCGTCTCCCGGACGGCTAGCAGCAGCCGGCGGCCTTCCTTCAGCGACACATCAGCGGCCCGGGAGATGAGGTCGTCGCAGAAGCCCGTGCGGATCGCGGCCAGCGTCTTCATGCTGCAGGGCACGACCATCATGCCGTCGTGCACGAACGACCCGCTCGCGATTGGCGCCGACATGTCCTTGACCGTGTAGACACACGACGCGAGCCCCATGATCTCCGCCTCGGCCAGCGGGGTCTCGTACTTCGCCGTTGCCATGGCCCACCGGCTCATCACTAGGTGGGTCTCGACCCCGAGTTCGCGGAGCACCAGGAGCAGTCGGATGGCGAAGACTGTCCCGGTGGCGCCGGTGATGCCTATGACGATTCTCCTCGGCCTGCGATGATGATTCTTGGCCGCTGATCCGTGGTCATGAGGGTGAGGAAGGGGATGTGCGGTCGAAGTGGGAGAAGATGATTCAGGGAGAGGAGAGGAGTGAGGCGGACCCGGAGGGGGGCGTGATGATGAAGAACTGCTCCGTCGATAGGCGGCGCGTCTGAACGGTAGCAACCGCCGCGCAGTAAAGGCACGGAGGTATCCACTCGAGGAAGACTTACAGACATCAACAGTGAACAAACATGGACGGGATGATCGCAGCAGCATCATGACGGGCTACAGGGCCGGGAGTTGTGTGTACCACCTACCGCTTATCCGAGAATGCAGGAAAGAGAGTTTCATATGTAGACTTAATCCACATAAGATCATTGCACATAACGGCACTACTGAAAAAGAGATTCAGCATTGACTTGGACCGGGGCCCCACAATAGTTGGACCCTCTGCATTTTAGTGGCCAATGGAATAACACGCATCACTTTCCGAATTCCGAATGTTACAAGACGTGGAGGATTCGATTTAACATTTTCCGATTGGGAACATTGGACAAACGGGACATCGGCTTGTAGGTATGAATGTCGGGAACAAATTATTTACCTACATAGGCATGCATACGAGTGGGTCTCAGATATAGTTATTGATCTCCATAAGGCATAGTTACGTTCAATGGAAGTTATGTTAATTGCCTAAGTTTAATATAGACTTGCGCCCGACCCTCGTGCAGAGAGTGTAGGCAGTGGTTCACTAGTCCTTCCAAGACGCAGTCGCCTTTTGGGTCTTGAAATCTTGTTCGGTGCGTTAGTTGACCATAGTCAGCCTGTGAGAACTGGATCATTCGCCGCGGAAGCGCTTTGGCTGATATTATTGAATTCTCCAATGGCACAGCCCGACCCCAAAGCCGTCGATGCTCAGCTCGACTTCCGCTCCTTTATCGACCTCCTGCGGCGAGACAATGATCTAGTCGAGATCAACCGTGAAGTAGATCCTCACCTCGAGGTTGGGGCCATCGTGAGGCGGGTGAGCGAGACCAACGGTAAGGCACCGTTGTTTAATAATGTGAAGGGCGCCCAGAACGGACTCTGGAGAATTTTCGGCAATGCCGCGAGCCTGAGGAAGAATGAAAAGGAGAAGTTTGGACGGGTCGCCAGAAATCTGGGTCTGTCGAGCGACGCGAGCTGGCGAGACATCTGCGCGAGGACCCAATCAGCTAAGAAGTCGAAACCCTTGCCCCCCAAAATTCTTCCGTCAGGGCCTTGTAAGGAGAATAAGATCCTCGGCCCGGATTCGATCGACCTTAACAAGCTGCCTGCTCCCCTCCTACACATGGAAGACGGCGGCAGGTATATCCAGACGTATGGCATCCACATTCTCCAGACGCCCGACAAGTCATGGACCAACTGGTCTATCTTCCGAGGCATGATCCACGACAAGAACCATATCGTCGCACAGGTCAACCCTAGGCAGCACAACTACGTTGTCAAGGAACAGTGGCGACAGCAAGGGAAGACCGAGGTCCCCTGGGCGCTCGCTTTCGGAGTACCACCCGCTGCGACAATGGCAGCCGCCATGCCCATCCCCGAAGGCGTATCTGAGGGCGAATATGTCGGAGCCATCGTCGGAAAACCCTTGGATGTTGTCAAGTGCGAACTGAGCGACCTTCTCGTGCCGGCCAATAGCGAGGTGGTCATGGAAGGTTTCATGTCCCTGACCGAGACCGCCTACGAGGGGCCATTTGGTGATTATCTAGGATATGCATTTGACAGCGACCGTCAATTAATGCCTCTGTTCCGCGTAGAGGCCATCACGTATAGGAACAATGCCATCTTCCCCGTGTCTGTGCCAGGAAGAATCACGGATGAGTCGGTAAGCGGCACTCCGCCTATCCCGCCTCCCTCACTTCCCTATCATCCCCAGCCCGGTCTCATACCGCTAACGTGGCGCTACTGCAGCATACGACGGCGGCTCTCGCTGCAGCCGAGATTCTTACCTTCTGCCAGGAGCATCAGCTTCCCATCAAGGACACCTATGCGCCACTGGAGACCATGGCAACCTGGTGCGCATTGCAGATCGATGCGCCGAAGCTCCGTGCACTCGGCACGAACTCGAAGGACTTCTGCACCAAGCTGGGCAACCTGCTCTTCTCCTGCAAATGCTCCATGCTAGTCAACAGGTTCCTGCTCGTCGGTGATGATATCGACATCTACGATTTTAAGGATCTGATATGGGCATTTGTAACACGCTGCCGGCCCGTCAGGGATGACTACCCGTTTGACGACGCGCCAGCCCTACCATTGACTCCCTATCAGTCTCACGGGGGCGGAGATCCCAGGCGTGGCGGGAAGACAATCTCTGATTGTCTCTTTCCAATTGAGTACAAGGAGAGCCCGAATTTTCAGAAAGTGGATTTTGAGAGCTCTTATCCGGAACCCCTAAAAGAGAGAGTCAGATCGGCGTGGAAAGACATGGGGTTTGATGAGTAGAGCATCTTACAACTCTGTGTAGATAAAAGTAGACCAAAGCTGCCTTTATCCCTAAGTTGTCAGACATAGCTACGCCTTGGCTTAGCTAGTCTTGCTACTATTAGAGATCATTTTTAGCATCTTTGATATCCCTTTCCCTCAGCTATAGCTACCTTTACGTGCATTTAAGTTTCCTCATTGAGATCAGTCCCATTTTTGAGGTTATGGCTGCGCCTGCGGCGCAGCCGGGGGTATGACTTTCCATCACGAAGTAGCTTCCAGGATTTAATGTATTAACTGAACCTTTTTGAAATGGAGCTTCACAAAAGCAACAAAAGGGGGAAAATAGGCCTCATTGCAAGTTCTAATATTTTCGATTTGTTTAATGCATTTCTTATATATATTCGAATCAATTATTAATAACGTCCTACATAAGCGAACGGAACATATAAGCGAGCGGAACATTTTTTTGGCATATTTTAAATGCCTATTTTTAATTATTTATTTTTTAACATTAACGTAATAAAACTTTTTACGAAAAAAACGTAAATAAATTTAGCTTTTTAGGCTAAAAACCGAAACCCGAAATTTAATTATAAAAAACTTGGTTTTATTTATAAAATTCTATATATTATCTTAAAGGTGTAATTTAACGGTAAAAACGCCTAAATCGATAATACCCCCAATTCGAGAAAATTAACGCCGACCGAAATAAAGTTAATTATCGAACGTATCCTTAACCTAAATACGCGAACGTCTTCCGTTTACCGTTAATATGTTAAAAATATAGCGAATTTGTTACTTACGTAACGTATCGCGGGACGCGTCGGGGTTAATTAAGTGGCTAACTTTGTTCGACGGTAACAAAAATTCGAAACGCGTTTAAATCGAATAATAAATTATTAAAAGATTTTATACGAAAGTTTAAAAATATTTCATAAATGGTTGAATTTAGTTCGGAATATATTTGCCAAATACGGTATTACGAAAAAAAAAATTTATAATTTCGACGAAATAAAAATTTTAATAAAGTTTTTCAAAATAACCGGCATAATTGTTATTAATATTAAAATACGTAAGAAATTTAAATAAACTTAATAAACAAATCGGGAATATTTTATAATAATATAAGTTATTAACTTTTAAGTGTGACGGCTAGGCTAATTAACCAATTATTAAACCTAAGTCGACGGGTTTATGTTGGCAAAATACTGTGGGAATTTAAGTAATAGAATAACTTAGTTACGTTTCGTAATACCAAAAGTGCTTTGGATAACGAAGTTATATTACAAGCTATCGCTATTTAATTATGGAATAATAAATGTATATATCTTAATGTCTTTTTACTAGCTTATTTCTACTTAGTTATTTTATATTAAACAATGCTTAATTATGCTCAGTTGGCGTTAATAATGTTCAATAAATCCCTATTAAGCATATGTCACATAATTTGACCCATTTGGGCCTTATTTCGGTTTAAAGAAAAAGACCGTTTCCGAGACCCCCTCTTATAAAGTTATAACACGATCTCCTTTTTCCACGAATTTTATCCTTAAGATTTTTCTTTTGGTAAATATCCTTCTTTATTATGTCGGGTCGCGTAGCTAAAATTCGTCGTTAGGTCCTATTTTCGACCGTTCGTCGCCAGAACCTTTTTCTTATCTTTAACGAATTTAGTTTTAAAATTATGCCGTATTCCCTTTGTTTTTTTAAAAGCTGGAAATACGAAATAATAAAAAACGTATCGAAATGCAAAACTTATATCAAACGGGGCACTTCTTATGATAAAAACGGTATTCCTTTTTTTTCGTTAGAAAATATTCGTATTAAAAATTAACTCTTAAAACGAAAAAAAATATTAGTAAAAAAACGTTTTTTGGAGTTACAACAACGTTATTAACGCGAAATAAACAAAATTATCGCGCGTTTAATTCGTTTTCGGAAATAAAAAGCGTTTTTTCGCTCTAAAAGTATTAAGATAATACAATGCGAATTATAATTCTTAAATAAGCTAAAAAAGCAAAACGTCGCGAACAAATTAACGCGGAAGCTTTTATAACTGCGCTTATATTACCTTTTAATCCGGTAAATTAATTTAATATCGAAAATACCAATTTATCTATTAAGAACGTTAATTAAAATTCTATTTGTAACGGCCTTATCGTTACTAATAAAAGTTTTTCAACAGGCGTTAAACGTTAGCAAAATTCCTAACGGATTCTTAAAAAGTTTTCGAATCGGGATAATTTTTCCATTTAATTAAATATTAAATAAGTTTTTTAATTTTTCGCATATCGAAAATTTTTTTACCTTATATTTTTGTTCGTTTTCGATTTTTACGTCGTTTTGTTTTATATATACCTTAATAATATTTTCTGCTAACTCGAATAAAGATATGTAAAAAACTAAGTAGAATTTAACTTTAAGTAATAAATCTAATTAATAATTATTATTTGAAATTTTCTTAACGATTTTATATGGACCGATATACTTAAAATCGAATTTTCTATTTAATCGTTTTATCTAAATATTTTTAGTAATTAAGTAAAGCATTTCTCCTTTCGAAAAAATTAATTTTTCCAACCATTTTTGATTATAATGTTTTTTTATTTGGCTATGTACGAATTCAAGTTCTATTTTTATTTCCTAATATAAATGCTTAAGTTATTCTAACGTTAAGATAACTTTAACGCTAAATAATTTTTCTTTTTGCGATTTTCGGTAAACTTCCGAAATAAATCCGAAATTAACTATGGCTAGGCTTATTTTAATACTTTCCTAATAACTAGTATTATAAGTTATTTATATTATTGGTAATTTTTTAACCCAATTATTTTGTTCGTAATTAATATAACACCGTAAATACGTTTTAAGTATTTAATTTCATCGTTTCATTTATTTATTTATCTATAATCGAAAAGTATTAAATAATTCATAATTTAAACCAACTTACACCATTAAACTTTGCTAAAATTTAAAAATAAACGTTATACCTTTATCTAAAATAATTTCGTATAATAACCCATATATATTAAAAGTATTTCGGAAAAAAAATATACCATTTATTCGGCGTTAATATTTTCCTTCAAAAATAAAAAATAAAAAAATTACATAAATCGATTAACGATTACGAAAATACTATCGTAATATATGCCCGGAATTAAGTTTTCTAACAAAGGAAATTTGGTAATAAAATTTATCGTAATAAAATTTTATAATCGCTTTATAACTAATAATAGTTATAATTTTCCGTAAGATTTATATCGTAATACTTTTATTTTATTACAAACGTCGCATTATCGTTTAATTTTTTTATTATGTTTTTCATTTTAAGAAAGTAATATATACGTTAAAAACGTTTAAGAGTTTTGTGGATTCCCGGATATCCATATAAAAAATGCTTATGTATTTTTCGTACTAAATCTTTTTAATATTTTTCTGGAAGTTATATTTTATCGGTTTTTTCTTGTAAAACGTCGTTATATACTTTAATTTTTTAATATATATCAAAAGTTATTATTCGTATTATTACAATTTGGCGTAAACGTAAATATTCTTTTGTAATAATATCGAAAATTACATAATTAACTTTAATTACTTTTTTTCGAAATTAGGTCGTTTACTAAACGTATCGGCTTTCTTATTTTCTATACCTTTATGGTAAATAATAACGAAATCGTATTTAACTAACTTTTCAGCGTAACGTAATTATCGTATTATAAGTTTTTAGGTCATAATAAACCAAATAAAATTTTTATAATCCGTATAAACCTTAACCTAATATTAATTACCTTTAAAAAAATATTTAAACTTACGAAACGTTTTAACAATAACTAAAAATTTTTTATTAGAAATAACGTATCGTAACTTTAATACTTACAACTTATAAAAAAAATAATAAAATATAATACATTTTAATCGTTTCGTTATCTAATTACTATACCTAAAAAATAATTTAACGTATCGGTCTTTAATTCCATTAAGCAATTTAAATCGTACATAATTAATATTAGCTAATTTATAATAACTTCCTTTAACTGCTAAAATATTTCTTCCGTTTTAAATATTTATTAAAATTCTTACTTTTTTCGTATAAAAACATTAAAAAATATTACTATCCGGCTAAAATTTTTAATAAACTTTCGATAATAATTAATAAATCCGAAAAAAGTTTATATTTCTTTAAATATAATAAATTGTACTTAATTAAGTACTATAACGATTTTTTTAAAGTTTATTTTAATATATCCAAAAATAATAATATAATTTAAATATTTAATTTTTTACGTATAAAGTTAATTCTTTTCCGCGTTAATTAATAAATTAACGTTTTAAAATAATTATAATACTTTGTAAACATATTTTTCGTATTATTTTTTAATTTCTAAAGAAATAAGAATGTCGTCGAGATAATATATAACAAAAATATTAAAATATTTTCTAAAAATATAATTAACTATATGCTAAAAAATAACAAATACGTTAATAAATTTTATTAAAATAATAAAATATTCGTAAAAACCGTACTTTATTCGAAACGCTATCTTTTATTCGTAACTTTCCTTAATTCGAATTAAGGTATATCCATTTTTAAGGTTAAAAGCGGTAAACTATTATACTTTATAAAAACGATTTTTATTTTACTAATTAAGGGTAATAGCATTCGGTTTTTAATAATAATACTATTAAATTAGCGATAATCAATAATTAACCATAATTTGCCTTTTTTTTAAGTACGAAAAATATAAAATAACTAATTAATAACTTACATAATTAAATTTATCCTTTTTTAAATCGGTTTTCCAGGTATTTTCGGAATACTTAAAACTTTATTTCGTTAAAATTACAAATTAGGTAGAATTTAATTAATACTTTTTCTTTAAAAATAATTTCATAATCCCATTCGTTATATTTAAGTAATATCGTTTTAAGCTTTTTATTAAACTATTTTTTATACTTATAATATTATAATAATATATTAATTAAATTCTTTAACCTTAAGATTAATTAATATAAGTTATTATTTAATTACCGTAACTTTACTTTAATAATAATAATGATACGTCATCTTCTTTTATAATACGTTTTTTTTTATATTACTTCCTTATAAGTAATAAAATTTCTATTATATCCTTATACCGGCATTCGTCGTTATTTTTAATCAAATATTAAAATCTTTATTTTGCTTTTAACTTCTTATCGTTAAACCGTAAAAAAAACTTTACTTAACTAATTATCCAATTAATTAAGGGATTATACTAACGTAATTATATTACTCTTAAAATTATATATCGTCCTAAAGTAACGGTATTAAAGTAATTAATTTCGCGCGTAATTTTCCTATTATCATAAAGAAATAATTAACTTTCGGTTATATTCGTAATATAAAATCCTTTTTATATTTCCATAATAACCTAAATCGGTTAAATACCTTAAATGTAATATAATTATTTTTTAAAACTTCGCTATCTATTATAATAGTATACCAATATATCCTAATTCGTATTTTCAGGATAATAAAACTTTTATTATTTTTTATTACCGTTAAAACGCTTTTTGGAAATTTCTATTAACTTTTATAAATCTCGCCTTCCCGCGGCTTTTTTATAAAAAGCTTAACTTTTTTAAAGGCTATTCGAACCGTTATATTCGTTTTCGTAAATTATTAATTTAATTTCGTAATTATCGAATAAGATATTATTATTATACCACCTGTAATTTTAATATATTAATACGTATTACGTAAAGTTCCGTATTTTTGTAAAATTACGTATTTCGATATTTCTGTATTTTTATAATTTTTTTTAATTAGAATATCTTTTCCGTTTGTTATCGTATTTTTTAATCCTATTATGTAAATTATTTTTTCATGGCGTAAGTTATTTTCTATATAAAAATATTTTCGTTTTTTCCCTATAAATTTTTAGTAACCTGTTTTAAGTCGGCCATAATTCTTTTTTTTCCTAAAGATTTATGGTGGTAAATAATTAAAGGTGGAGATTTGCAATTAGTTGTCGTATCGTTAAACCGCGTTTTTCCAAAGTTTTTTTTTCTGCTAATAAATATCCGCATCTTTCGTAAAAATAAAACGGGTTTTTATTAAGGCAATACTTTTCTAAAGGCTAGCTGTAAAGCGTTATTAATTAATCGATTTTTTTCTAAAAGCGCAAAATACGAAAATAATGATATTACCGTTCGTTTTATTTATTTTGTCTAATCTAACTGGGAAAATCGAATTTTTCTTCCGCCATATACGTAATTCGTAAATAAATAGCTTATTTCCATTTATCGTAATTAAAGTACCGTTATTGCTAATAATAAAAAGGGTATTTTTTAGCATGTTAATTAAAAATGCCGGGACAAATTACCTCCGTCTATTTTTGGTACTTTTGTAGCCATTTTTCTGCTTTATTTAAAGGTTTAATAATAATGGGTTAATATTATATTATGGTAATCGTTTTTCCTTTATTATCTAAAGGTTATCCCGTGGGTACCGGGGTCCAAGCTTTATTTTGTAGTTTTTTGGGCGATTTGCATTTTTTAACCCTATAACCCGTTTTTCCATAATTTTAGTATTCGATACGTTATTTGTTTTGTTTCTAGATAACGCCGATTTCTATAAGCCCAGGCTTAGTTCCATGTGACGTATTTGGTTGTCGGAGTATATTATTGTTCGCATTATATCGTGGCTTTCCGTCGCTTTTTCCTTTAACGTTATAGGTGCGCCAGGTATATTACCGGTCGTCGATTTTAACAGTTATAACGATATAATCCGTGAGATACTATGGGCGGTTTTTTTTAAATAATTCTTTTTGGACTTTTTTTTTTAAGTTATCGAAAAATCGAATTATTAATATTTTTTATCCCCAATTAAATTTCGAGGAAAGTTAAATAAAGTTAGTGCCGTACCGAGATGCAAATTTTTTTTGTCGTAACTGTTAGATTTTTATTTCCGTTTTATTTTTTTCGTTTACCATTCCAAAAATCTTTTAAAAGGTTTGTTCGAACGTTTTATAATTATTATAAACCCGTATTACTTTTGGATTTTGTTGCTTTAAAGATATCGTAACATATTTTCGCATAACGGGTTTAAACTAAATAATTACATATTCCGAAAATCGTTTTATTACGAACTTGATTTATGCAGTTAAGGTAATAAGGCGTACCGGAAAATATCCGAAATATGCGCGATATTAAATAAGGAATAACTATAATTTAATAAACGTTTTATCGAAAGGTTCGGGTTTAAAAGGTTTTAACATTTTTCCTGGAGTTTAACGTATTTATTCCAAAAAAGTTCGAATAATTTAAAACGTTAAAATAAGCTCCATATTATTTCGTTCAAGCTAGCTAATACGTTAATTTATAAAGTTTAAACGCAGAAAGATTTTTTCCTTAATTAAAGCAGAAATTTATTCCTTTTCGTTCAAGTCCATATTGTTATCCTTAAAAATTTGATAAGCGGGTTGCTTGCTAGTAAATATATTGTCGAATTATTGCTTAAAGTTTGACGGTACTATTAAACAAAAATTTGCAACGTATAACGGCTAAGTTAATTAACTAATTATTAAACCTAAATCGACGGGTTTATATTGGCAAAATATTATAGGAATTTAAGTAATAAAATAACTTAGTTACGTTTCGTAATATCAAAAGTGCCTTAGGTAACGAAGTTATATTGCAAATTGTCGCTATCTAATTATGGAATAGTAAATATATATATTTTAATATCTTTTTACTGGTTCATCTTTGCTTAATTGTTTTATATTAAGTAATATTTAATTATGTTTAGTTGGCGTTAATAGTGCTTAATAAATCCTTACTAAGCATATGTTACATGATTTAACCCACTTGGGCCCTGTTTCGATTTAAAGAGAGAGACCGTTTCCGAGACCCCCTTTTGTAAAGTCGTAACATTAAGGTTATGTTTTACTTTTTTTTATTATATTTATAAAAAAAACTACTTTTTTCGTTACTTTGCCGTTAACTAATTTTTATCCGAATAAAAGATTATTATAAATAATAACGGCGAGATAATAAATAAAGTAAGTTTAAAATAAATTTAATATTTCGATTAATATATTCGAACGCGTACGAAAAAATCGAAAATTTTTTTTATCCTTGACGGTTACGAAAACTATTATTTAATAAAAATTAAAAGAATATTACGCTAATTATAATATTATTATATTTTTTATATCTTTTTATTTTTTTAAATTATATTTTTCCTTATTAAAACGTATTTATATATTATATAATAATAATATTTTATAATATTACATTACTTACATTATTAAGGAAGATTTTATTACCGGTTTTGCAACGCTTTTAAATTTATTATAACAACCGATAATATTAAATTAGGATTCGTAAAAATGGAATTTATTTTATTCGATTTTAATCGCGTCCTTTTTAAATTAAAAGTTTTAATTGTACTTATACCGATTATTTTTCCCCTTAATTTTATAAATTCCGTTATTTCCTTATTTGCGGAAATTTCTAGAAATATTATTAAAGCGATTCGACAGGGATATTAGTTATAAAAAAAAGATTAAATATTCCTAACGTAGCTCGCCGACAAAAAGGGTTAAATCGGTTAATTTTTCAATAAAAAATAACTTAATATTATTATACGAAAACGTTCTTTTCTAGAAAGAATACGGCTTATTACGCGAAACGAATTATATTTTTAGTAAATACTGAAAAATTAAAAGTAAATATTTTTAAAAAGGAAAAATATTTACTGGAAAAAAGGATAAGCGTTTATAATTACAAAAAAAAGTAATGGTAAATAATCGCAATTAGCGATAGCCGAAAGTAATCGTCGTAAAAGGGTTTAGGCGAAAGAATAGAAATATAGCGTTTACAGTAAGCCCGGATATAATATGCGTACCTATAAAAAAGATATAAAGGCGTTTAGTAACGAAAAATTCGATTAGTTTAAATTAATTTAATGTGTTATAGTTATTTTATTTAAAGTTATTATTAAAGTATACCAAAAAATATTTCGCTCGTTTATATGTTCCGTTCGCTTATATAGAACGTTAGTTACTTTCGTTATATATATATATTAGAAAATCTAGAATACTATATCCTTAGTAACGTAACAAAGACAAATTATAGTGAATTATAGTAAATTATGAGACTTATTATTAAATAAAGTATTAATTCTAACTAGGGAAAATAAAATAATATTATAAAAGAATTATCGAAAGCTTAAATAATAAATACTAGCACTTTAAGCCTTTCGATAATTAATACAATAATAATAAAATTTCAAACCTGTAAAAATACTATATTTATACTTAAATCGCTAATAAAAAATTTATGATAGACGATAGTTATATTTATCCGTATGCTATTATTTTTTTAAATAGGAGTTAGTTAATTTCGATTTAGACGAAAACGAGTTTTATTAAGGGCAGCTGCGTAATAGCAGCAGTGTTTAATAGTTATAATGTGGAAGATTATTATTAGTAACTTGAGGAAGGTTTTTATAGGCGAAGCGAGGCGGTTTTTCGTAAGCGAAGCGAGGTGGTTTTTCGTAAGCGAAGTGCGGGGGATTATAGTATTTATAGTTATAATGCGAAGGATTAATAGCTTTATAATTCACTTATGATGCGGTTTTTATTATGTTATAGCGTTAACGAGATATAATAGATTAATAGATAGCGCGCGTTGTAAAGCGATAACGCGTTAATAAAACCGGGGATCAAGCTTTTAACGTTAATTTTTACGATTATCGTTATATTAACGATATTTTAAAAAAAGCTAAAGGTTAAAAGTTTGGGGAGCTTAAAAAAGTTAAGAAATAAATAATTTAATAGAAAACCAATTAATTTTTATATATATAGATATAGTGCGTCGTATTCTATATAGTGTTACAGTGTAATAGTTATGTTGTCGTAATGTTAGTAGTAATTAAAAACGTTGAAAATATATACAAAATTAGGTGTATCAGATAGGTGCAAGAATTTAGGGGGCATAGGTGGGTTATATACAGGCTATTAGGAAGCTGACAGCTGTTAAGGTGGCTAGAGAAAATAAAATATAGCCGAAATAGGATGGCTCTATTTAAGATGCTAGAGCACACTTAGCTATCTGACAAAGTCGCTGAGACGGCACCCTTTTACAAAGTCGTAGGGCCAAATACCTCCACAACGCAGATGTACGCTTTCCTTACATTATCCTATATACTTTAGACTTATCAGCCTTATTTTTGTTACATAGTTATAGTTTCTTATATTGAAGCATTAGAAACATTTAATAATGAAATAATTTAGCACAAACTAGTAATTTTCATAGCTTTATGCAGAAGGAGACCCTATTTGCATAAGGACGGCCCCCCCATCAACGCTCCACCCCCTCAACGCGCTGGCGTTTTCCCATACAAATCGTCAAAATCGCTATATTTTCAAAAAGGCTTTAAAATTCCAATAAAAGTGGGAAGAATAAGCGGCTTTCGGTAATAAAATGACATTTAAATCCTGTATATGTTGAAAATATTCGGAAGATCGTTATGATGACGTAATATTTTTTAAGATTTTAACATATTCGATGAAGCTTTTAACTATACATTTTATACGTATTTTTTAAAAATTTATAACTTTTTAATATAGATAATATAAAAAAAATATTTTAAATATAATTATTTAATCATAAGCGCTATATAACTACCATTGCGTTTTATATATATCTTAACTAAATAAAAAGATATAATATAAAAACGAAAAGTGGAGAAAATATGGAGAATATTTGTATGGGAAAAATGATATTATAATTTTAAATATTAATATTACGATAAAAAATAAAGACATAAAAGTAAAACTTTTATATCATATAGAAAAATAAAGAGTTTTTAATTAAGAGAAAAGTTTATATTTTTATCTATTTTTGTTACGTAATTATTCATAAGTAAACAAACTAGTCCGATCTTAACAGTTTACCATGCAATTTATATGGGAAAATGTTAACGCTTTACTCTCACAACTTTAACCCTAATTTTAACAATATAAATACTAATAATTTTTTTGTTAGTTAATTATAAATATGCAATTTTGTTGATTTTGTATGGGAAATGGCGGCGCGTTGAGGGGGTGGAGCGTTGGTGGGGGTGCCATCTTAACTATTACTCACACCTTGCTAGCTCATTCTCTACCTTGTGCGATTTGTTTAGTTAATATCTAGCGTTATGAGACTATATTTTGAATATCTTTGAAAAGCCCTCGAGAATGAGCTAGAGGCCTGCGCTTGCTTTGGTAAACAAACAGCAGCATACAGCCAATGGTCCAGGCGGCAATATTCATTTGCTGTTGCCGTCGGAATCTGGAATGGTGATGTTTAAATCAAAGTGGCGAAGGATCGGTTCAGCAGGGACCGACCCGGTCAGCGCGGATCCCCACTTTGAACAAACAGAAGTTCCGTCCGCCCCAATCGAGTTAGGAATTAGTTCCGACAACTCCGCGCCCCGTCCGGACAGGGGGGTTGCTTGAGGGCCACTACGGTGTGCCATCACTCAAGCGTTGCCGAAAGGCATGAGGGAATGAGACAGAGCTCATGTATGTTACGCTTCATTTTAGCAATGAATATCAGCATGGGCTCACTTGGAGCATTAGATCGATATCTGACTAAAACCTCCTTGAGATTCAGAATACCAGAGATAATGTTCCACTGCCTACGGCCTCCGCTGAGAGACACACGTTGGGTCATCTATGTAGAGCTTTGAATATATTTTACTCAACCATTACAAAATAATCTCAGATATCGACGATGGATTCATACGACCTTGTTGTGGTAGGAGCCGGTATAGAAATCCTACATTTTCCCTTCGCCTGGTGTGCAATCCACGAAATAAGCACTAACAAAGACGTCATTTCGTAGGCTGGTTCGGTCTCTCCGCAGCCAAAACATACCTTGAGCTTCACTCCTCGGAGAACATCCTTATTCTCGACATGGCGAGCAGCTTCGGCGGCACCTGGTCCAAGGACCGACTTTACCCTGGTCTCAAGTCCAATAATCTCTGGGGTTCCTATGAGCATCCGGACTTTCCCATGTCCGAGAAGCTGTACGGCATCAGGCACGGGCAACACATCCCGGCTGAGATCATGCACCTGTACCTCACCGATTTTGCCAAACAATTTGGACTCTACGAGCGGACGCAACTGAATACTGCAGTTGAGGAAGTCCAGCCAGAGTCGGCCGGCGGCTGGCAACTAGCTATTTCAACTGTGGGGACCAAAAAGACTATTCACGCAAAGAGGCTCGTTATTGCGACAGGGTTGACCTCCCAGCCTAACCTGCCTAAGTACGCAGGCGAGGAGACATTTACGGGGCGCAAGTTCCATGCGAAAGACTTCTGCGTCAACGGCGAGACCACAAAGTCAGCCAAGCGCGCGGTTGTCGTGGGCTGCGGCAAATCTGCCTACGACTGCACTTACGCCTACGCGGCCGAAGGCGGCGCCAACGTCGATCTGATCGTGCGACCCGCAGGGCAGGGTCCCGTCTGGCTCTGCCCGCCATATGTGACGCCGTTTAAGAGGATGTTGGAGGAGCTCCTGCACACCCGAGGTCTGACCTGGTTCAGTCCAACCCCCTGGGGTTCCGAGGACGGTTACGGTGCCCCTCGCGAGTGGCTGCACCGGACCGCCCTTGGGAACTTCATTACAAGCAACTACTGGAACATGATGAGCAACGAGGTAATCGAGGCGCACGGCTTCGACAACCACTCAGAGCTGTTCAAGCTCAAGCCCTGGTATCCCGCGTTCTGGACCGGCAGTGGTGTCGGCATCCACAACTTCGAAAGCAGCTTGTACGACCTCGTACGGCAGGGCAAAGTCCACGTGCACGTCGCTGACATTGAAAAGCTTGACGGCGACCAGGTGCACTTGTCTAACGGTACCACCCTCGCAGCTGATGTCCTCGTCTGCGCCACCGGTTGGAAGAAGTCATCGAGCATCAAATACAATAACTTTGGGCCGGCCGGCCTCGGGCTGACACAGTCCGCGGAAGACCAGGAGCGCCTTCGACGGGAGGCAGACCGGGAAGTCCTCGACCGATTTCCCATTCTCAAGAACCAGCCGGTGCTGCGCTACGAGCGTTCCAAGGAAGAGCCGTTGCGTTACTACCGATTCATCGTGCCTCCGTCGCAGTTCTCGAAGCGCAACATCGCCTTTGCCGGTATGGTGTCGACCGTGAGCACGGCATCATTCGCCAATGCCCAGGCCCTGTGGATCTCCGCGTTCTTCGACGGCAAGCTCAAGAGGGTACCGAAGGATGATGAGGAGATGGCCAAGGAGGTGATGCTGCACACGCAGTTCGGCAAGTGGAGATACCCCTGCGGCTACGGAGACAGCTTGCCCGATTTCTCCTTCGACTCTCTCCCCTACATTGACCTGCTGCTCAACGACGTCGGAGTGAGGAACCATCGCAAAGAATCTCCCATTGCAGAGATCACGGAACCGTATAAGCCTAAAGATTACAAGGGGCTTACTCAGGAATTCCTCGACTTGCATGCTAAGGCGTAGGAAGTTCGTAAGGGGTTTGAGGGGCATTAGCCCGGAAGTCCTTGTACTCGTTGCTCTGGATTCGCATGTCTTGCCTTAGCAATGCCGCTTCTCCTAGCATACACTCTGGTGAGAAATAGGGGAAGACCGAACACATACTCTCGTTTCGTTCTGTTGAGGTCTTTAGGACCACTGCATATGGAAATGTCAAATAAAAAGCTAAATTAGATTACATGCATGGCATTGTGTTTTATATATCCCTTTGGGGGTGTTTTCATCATCAGGAAGAAAAAAGGTCAAATTATAATAGAATTACATGCTGATTGTCTTAGGCTAGGCGCTAGCGCGATTGCATGAAGCATGCAATAATATCCCTTTCCCCTCTTCACATTCAATGTACATTGACGGAACTTCTCCATTAACACGACTGATGTTGGGTATCTTTAACTTATGTTCTAGAGTGTTAGATACGCTGCAGCGGGGCGTTGGACGAGTGGGAAAGAGATCGCTTGCGTTGCAACGCCATTTGGTGACTTGGCCTGGGGAAGGAGAAGGTCTTGGAGATTTTGTTGCTACAACAGCATGCTATTAATCTACAGTCTCGCCTTATAGTTGGCCCTGTTAATCTTTTCATGGGTCTCGATGAAGCGCTTATAGTTGGGGAATAAGCCCTTGGGATCCCACCTCTCCCGGATTTCCAGGAACCTTGCCAGCGCCCGGTCAGACATGACTTTTCCCTGGTGAAACTATCAGTTTCAGGGCTACTCGCAAGGAGCGAGTCAAGACGTGGAACACTTACATTGGAATCGTCGCAGGTGACATCGTAGTCGGCGACATAGGTACCAGCGGCGACCGGGAGGGCTCGCCTGTACCGATCGCGCATCGGCTGATAGATCCCGGGCTCGAGCTTCGGGTCTGTCCACTGTGTGATGGTGGAGATGTAGTACTGCTGCGGAATGGTAACGGCGGATTCGGTCTCATCAGGTATAATGTCACAGGTGCAAATGAATGCCACAGAAGTGCGCGTGGGCAGTTCCAAGAGTGCGGGCTTCACAACTTCAAGTAGCTATTGGATGGTCAGCTTCTTTAATACGATGAACGGAGCTCGAAGGTAGGAACCGCGCGGGAAAGGCCATACCCACCTGAGGTAACGGGACAGATGGTTCATTGAGTATGCTTAGAATAGACCAACGCTTATCGCCGCCGAGGCCGATGAATCCGCGCTTTTTCTGGAAGACGGTTTGGAAGGACGTCTTGGTAACGGGTTTCATCTCGAGGAGCTGCTCTTTCACCCCCGCGGGCATATCGTCATATGCGCTCAGTAGAATCTTGGCCTGCGGTTTCGAATCTGCGTAGCAGAGTAGACTAAGGTTCATATGTAGCGTTCTTGCGCTTGGGATCTCGTCTCCGACGCAGTTTTGATCGTACTTCTCGGGGTAATAGATGGTAATGTTCAGATCTGTCCCGTACTTTGGTGTTTCATCACCCTTTATCAAGGCCCATGATAATAAAGCCTCATACCTATCCCCGACCTCAAAGGTGAGTGTACGCTCCCAAAGGGTCGATGCAGGGATCGTGCGGCCCCAGAAACGCGTCACGACGCCGAAGAAGCCTAGCCCGCTCCCCCGTGCTGCCCAGAACAGTTCCTGGTTCTCGGTCCTACTGGCCGTCACCACACGACCGTCAGGCACCACGATCTCCATCTTGGTAACCCAGCTTTGGGCGGTGGCACCCCAACCACGCACGAACCAGCCTTGGCCGCCGGCTAGCAGGAAGCCGCCGGCTGCCACAGTTGGCGCATGGCCGTGGGGGAAGAACCTCTTGATCTCGGCCAGCTTTGCCGCAACCTCTTCGACACGGACAGCAGGGCCGAAGCTTATCTCTTGGGTGACAGGATCATAGTCAATGGCCCGATTTAAGAAAGATGTGTCGATCATTATGCCATCTTGGACGAGGGCGCCAAGGCCGAAAATGTGACCCGAGCTGCGGATGCCGACATGAACACCCAATTCGCCCGCCCGACGTAGCGCCGCGGACACCTCTTCAGGAGTCTCCGGCAAGTGAATCTCGCGCGGGTAGCGCTCCGGCGTGGCTGAACTGGGATTGTTGCGGCGACAGCGTTCGTACTCTGTGGTTCCCCTGATAAGAACCTTGGATGAGTACTTTGCAAGCGTAATGTAAGGTGCGGCAGCCATAGCGTAGAGCAGGGAAGGCAGACGCTGTAGCGGATGGAACTACAGAGCTTGGAGTGTAAATTCACCTAAATTAGGGGATGGGCAAATTTCGAGAGCTTTAAGCAAGCGAGAGAAGTAAGAGGAGCGCAATAACCACTAAACCGGTGGCCGGCCTCAACATACGGGCTATACTGGGCCCATTGCCTCCCCTTCATACCCTACTCTCTCTGCCCACCGGAAGTAGTTGATCCGATCCGGTGTGTATAATCGATCATAACACACTCAAAGCAAATGTATTATATGTGTAACGCAAAAATGCGTGCTGTGGAAATTCCAACTGTACTGACGAATGGCCCGTCTGGCTACTTCCAAACATGATTGGTCTCTGAGATTGGATCGACTTCACGAAGCCTGCCCCTAGCTTCCGGAATTCCGAAACCCCATTTCCGAATGCTGTCGACCATTCATTCAGCTTGAAGTTCTCCACACGTTTCCCCATCAGGTGCCACAAACGCGGAATTTTGGTAGACTACGACCTGGAGAAGGGAACTGTTGCCTAGGTCGTTGGGGTGTTGCGTGACATATGAATGGTTCTGCTTAATACTGGCCGACGTCGTCGCTGATGGGAGGTGGGTGCCTCATACGACGCCTCCACCAGCTACAAAGCGAGAGCATGTCTCTGAATGTGTGGTACTAAAGAAATCGAAATACCACAGAATGTTTGAGTCCCATTTGGTATTCTCGTCCAAAGCTATCCTAACATGGTTTTGGCAGGGAGAAATATTCTACATCATCTGCCTTCTTTGAGGCGCTGGCTGAGGTAAACCCCCTCCTTTTTTTACCCCTGTACTGTGCGGTGATGCGTGGAGGGACTGATGAGCTTGTAGGCCGGAGTAAGCTATGTCTTCGTCAATCTCGGCTCAGACCATCCAGCCATCATGGAGGCCCTGGCGAAGGAGCACACGCTGGCTAGTGGAAAGAAGTTTCCACAGGTTATCACGTGCCCGCATGAGGTAAGTGCTTAGTCACGCTAAGACACCGTGAGGATGTTCCGAGTCTCACGCCGCTGGAGTAGATGGTGGCCATGTGTATGGCTGACGGCTTCGCCCGCATAACGGGCAAGCCTCAATGCGTTCTCGTCCATGTTGACGTGGGCACGCAGATGCTAGGCTGTGCTGTCCACAATGCCTCCATCGCGCGTTGTCCCGTCCTGATCTTCGCCGGTCTCTCTCCCTACACGCTTGAGGGTGAACTTCGTGGCTCGAGGACAGAGTACATCCACTGGCTGCAAGACGTGCCCGATCAGAAACAGATCGTCGCTCAGTACTGCCGATACGCCGGAGAGATCAAGACGGGGAGAAACGTCAAGCAGCTGGTTAACCGTGCACTGCAGCTTGCCACTAGCGATCCAAAGGGTCCCTCGTATCTTGTCAGCGCTCGAGAAGTAATGGAGGAGGATATCGATCCGTATCAACTGGACCAGGCAGTTTGGGGGCCCATAGCGCCGACGGCGCTTCCCCAGGAGGGTATTGAAACCATTGTCTCGCTACTTGCCGGTGCGGAGCGCCCGTTGATCATCGTAGGCTATACCGGCCGCAATCACGCCACCGTGCCGGAGCTCGTCAAGCTGGTAGAGCTAATCCCGGGCGTTCGCGTCCTCGATGCCCTCGGTAGCGATGTTTGCTTCCCATTCAGCCACCGGTCTTACATCGGTGTCCGCATCGGAAAGCATGAGAGCATTTCGACAGCCGATGCCGTTGTTGTAATGGACTGCGACGTTCCTTGGATCCCTACTCAATGCACGCTGCGTCCGAGAGTCAAAATCATCCAAGTGGACATCGACCCCCTCAAACAGAACATCCCACTGCATTACATCCCAGCTTTCCGTAGATACAGAGCCGATACGGAGACGGCGCTTCGGCAGCTGAATTCTTACATCATCTCATCCGAGAAATACTCGCAACTGGCACGACAGGAGCCGTACGCCTCCCGTTGGGCTGCTCTGGCCGATGAACAACGCGAGCGCTTCGAGGCGGCGAAGAGGCTTGCAACCCCACCTTCAAACGAACTCTCCCCGCCCAGCGTTTCCTACCTCTGCTCGGAGCTTCGCCAGGCCTGTCCGAGGGATACTATCTGGTGCATTGAAGCAGTGTCGAACGCTATGTACGTCTATGACCAGCTCCAGGTCGATGAGCCAGGCCGTCTGGTTAATGGTGGCGGCGGCGGTCTCGGCTGGTCTGGGGGAGGCACACTCGGCGTGAAGCTGGCCTCTGACGAGCTTGCTGGTGGCGCCGGCAGAGGTAGCTTCGTGTGCGAGATTGTCGGTGATGGCACGTACATGTTTGGAGTGCCTGGCACTGTCTACTGGATCGCGAAGCGATATAATCTGCCTACCTTGACTGTGGTTCTTAGCAACAAAGGTTAGTACTAGCTGCTTTCTTCTCGCGACACGAAGAGATGTCTCCGCTGACCACATCCCCACTAGGTTGGAATGCTCCCCGAAAGTCTCTTGAGCTTGTATATCCTACAGGATACGGTTCCAAGCTACGGAACGAGGAGCTCAATATTTCATTCTCCCCAACGCCGGACTACTCGGGTATTGCAAAGGCGGCCTCCGGGGGTAGCGCTTATGCAAGCGTCGTGCGTAATGCGAAAGATTTGCGGAAGATGCTCCCTGAGGCTATCGCGGCAGTCACGAGCGGCGTCTCGGCCATTCTAGAAGCCCGGATTGAGGGTTCGTGGGATGGAACTGAAGCTTGATCGTAGTACATTAGGCCGAATTATTTAGAAAGTCAACAAGATTGAATAAGTCTGATGATTTAACTTGAACTTATTTCACCAAATCGTAGTTTTCTCGGATTCACCAGCGTAATCCACCCCTTTTCCTAATTGAGGTTTTTCTTTTCTTTTCTTTTTTAAATATAATAATACAATATTCAGTTATAAAGGTTTAATTCTATAAAATCTTACTTGAATGCTTTAAAGTGCGTTATTAAAGATAGTATATAGCGCGGAATTATATAACAAGCTTTAATTTGTTATTGTTAATTTTTGCAAGAAACTGTTTTAATTGACTTAATAGATAATATGAAGTAATTTTTAACCTTGCTAATTACCTTTAGTTACAACCGCTTAAAAATATTAATATAACCCTGCAATTAGTTCTTTTCTTTTACTATTAAATAAAACTTTTTTTAAATCTAAAGTAGTGTTAATATACTTCTATTATATTATGCAGACACTTGAACAGTATGATCTTAGTGTGTAATCACGGTCTTTTGACTACCTA
This sequence comes from Monosporascus sp. GIB2, assembly GCA_004155935.1. Classification (NCBI taxonomy): domain Eukaryota; kingdom Fungi; phylum Ascomycota; class Sordariomycetes; order Xylariales; genus Monosporascus; species Monosporascus sp. GIB2. The sequence continues at coordinate 91,936 of QJNV01000193.1, forward strand.
AGTAGTTACTCCACTTCATGTACCAATCCTCCCAACGTGGAGACCGCCAGTGATGGCAATGTCCGCACCGGTAGTATAGCTGGAAGCGTCGCTCAAAAGGTAGACGGCAGCTCCTAGGAGGTCATCCCGGGTACCAATCCGCTGTAACGGAGGAGTGTTGGACATTATCTCATTCATCTTGGGGTTTGCGCGGCGCACGTCCTGTGTCATCTCGGTGTCTATGAAACCTGGCGAGATCGAGTTGACCCTGATCTGGTGAGGGGCAAGCTCGATTGCCAGGGCCTCCGAGAGCATTCTGACTGCTCCCTTGGAGGCGCTGTAAGCTGACATGCGGTGGTAGGGAAGCACAGTGTGGGAGGTGATGGAGGCGATGAGCACGACGCTCCCTCCTGTTCCCTGCTTCCTGAACTGCTCCGCCACCAGCTGCGTAGAGAAGTACGTGCCGACGACCTGATATCGAATCAAGTCAGCTTGCGATAATGGCCAAAAAAGGGGGAGGGGACTAACATTGACGTCTTGTAGACGACGACACTCATCCCAAGTCGTCTCTTGGAAAGCCTTCTCTAAAGCAATGCCGGCGCAGGTCACTAACCCATGTACGGTTCCAAGCGTCTCAAAAGCCTTGTTAAAAGCCTTGGTGAGATTCTCATTATTCGTCACGTCAGCTTGGACATACTCCAGCTTAACGCCGAACTCCTTGGCCAGCTGGGCGTAGTCAACACTCGGTGTCTGTTTGATATCTAACGCCACCACATTGCCGCCCATCTGAGCAATTGCATTGGCAATGCCAGAGCCGATGCCTTGAGCGCCACCGGTCACGATGTAGTTGCGACCGCGAAGCTCGAAGAGGCTACGCACATTGGAGAAGCCTGCCATAGTTCTGACAGATGGGATGGTTCAATCTGGGAAGGGCTGCGCAAAGTTATCGTCGAAAGAAGATCCAGATGTCGTCTGTTAATAGATAGACTGCGCTTTGAGGGGCGCCTTGAATGCCGAGATGTGGATGATAACGAATTGTCAGGGGTAGTTCTTTACTACATAGGGAGAGATCCACTTCCCGGCTAAGCCCCGTAGACCGGCCGCTTCTGCAGACCCACTGAACGAATTCCTGATCGAATTCCGAACCGAATTCCGACTCCGAATTCCAACTCGGAATGACATGGACGGGGTTTAGGAATAAAGGTGGGTCAGTTCCGTGGTCCGCTTTGCCAGCAAGGACCCATCACCATTCGAGACAACATCATGTAATCGAGGATCGAGATCGCGAGTCGGTAACCCGGGGTTATATCGGGTCTCCTCAATACTTCATAGAGACTGCAGTACGTAAAGAGGACGGGGTTAATGCACCTATGCTATCACTATACTGGTCAGGCCAACTACGCTCTGTTCACTTTAGGCACGTCGCAACGCTTACTCCACTGTTCTGCCCCACTGCACGTCTAGCCAGCATACCAGACACATCCCCTGCTTGTATCGCAAAATGTCTCAAGACGTCTGGAGGCAACTTGATATTGCCATCATTGGCGGTGGCATAGGCGGCCAAGCCACCGCGGTTTCACTTCGTCGTCAAGGCCACAAGGTCACCATTTACGAGCGAGCTGATTTTGCCGGAGAAGTTGGCGCGTCCATCTCATGCGCCGCCAATGGCACCAGGTGGTTGGAGGAATGGAAGGTTAACATCGAGCTCGGAGACCCCGTCTTACTGAAGCAGCTCATCAGTCGCGACTGGAAAACTGGTGAACCAATCAACGTGTACGACCTAGCAGACTACAAAGAAAAATGGGGTTATGTTAGTTGAGTTCTCCGACTGATACGCGTTGAATGTGCTGCCCTAACGATATTGGCCAGGTGTACAATATGTTCCACCGACAGTACATGCACGCGATGCTTAAGGACAGTGCTATCGGGGATCATGGGGAAGGTATCCCGGCCAACTTGGTAGTGAATCACAAGGTCAGGGTTCAAAGATCCAAATGATGCCGCCTATGGTCCAAGCTCCTACTGAATACGTGCCATTTTAGTGCTCAGACGTCAACATGGAGACGGGCGAGATCACCTTCACCAATGGCCAAAAGGTTAAGCACGACGTCGTTATCGGAGCCGACGGCATCGGGTCCGCTGTCCGCAAAATTATAGGAATCCAAACTGTCCGGCGGCCGGCGACCTGCACTTGCCTCCACGCCAACGTCGATACGGAGAAGGCAGTGAAACTGGGCCTTATTGACTACTCCAAGAACAGCGCTCTCGAGTACTGGGGTGGCTACGACACCCACTACAAGATTGTGCTCTCTCCCTGTAACGGAGGCAAGCTTTTGTCTTACTACTGCTTCTTCCCCAGAGAAGCTGGCAACCTGGAGGCTCAGACGTGGGATCAGGAAGCCACCGTGGAGGAGCTCTTGGCGCCATATCCCGATCTCGATCGAAATGTCTTCAGACACCTCGAAATCGGATACGAGGTCCGTCCGTGGCGGTTGTGGCTTCATGAGCCGTATCCCTTCTGGCAGAAGGGACTCGCATGCATCATGGGTGATGCAGCTCACCCGGTACGCATCTCTCCACCGCCCACTAGCACCCGGGCGGACTGGTCCCCATCTGTAAAAATGATCCAGCCTCAGCTAACGAAAGGGGTTTCTTGTAGATGATGCCTGATCAGAGCCAGGGTGCATGCCAAGCTATTGAAGATGCGGCGTGCCTTGGTCTGGTTTTCAGCAAGGAGCACTTCCGCGGCGACATTCGGGAGGCTCTCCAAGTGTTCGAGGAGGTGCGGAAGCCGCGGGCGACCAAGGTCCAGGCAGCCTCCGCCAAGGCGCGCGAAAACATCAATGAGCGTATCGGTAAGTTCGACCACGTCAAATCCCAGTCTAACTGGCGATGCTAATGGTTAAAATGGCTAGGTTTCTCAAGTAACACCAACCTCCCTGTCTACCATGTGACAGACGAATCGCACAAGTTGACAATTGAGGAGATGAACCTGTGAGTTTTCCCGTCCCATAGTGAGTAGAGATTCGGTGGAGCTTACAGTAGCTAGTTATGACATGAGAGGCCATGTCGCTGAGACTTTTCAGAAGCGAAGAACCCAGACGATCCAGAGCGGCACGAATGGTCTATAATTGGGATCGGTATCTAGCATCATAGGAGAAGCCCCTCTTCTGTCCTGTGTGCCAAGACAATTCTTTGTGTATGTAGAAGTAGAAGGCTAGCGCGCCAACGGCGTCCGCTTCATTACAAGCCATGGAGACTTATGAGACTATATCCTGTGACACTGTCAGAATCAGGGGTTCTCGGAGGATCAAACCCCCTTATGAAACACGTTCCATACACTTCCCTTATTCATTCTTAAATAATAGTAGAAATTAGGGATTAACAAGTGGACAATGTGCTTAATCATATGGTTATTTACGGAAAAATAGATTTGCCCTTCAGTTCCAGGTTGTGGCAGGAAGTCCATAGCTTTGATATAGGGTCAATATGAGATACCTACGACACCCATTGAGATTTCCCCCATTCTGCACTGAGTACTTCTTCATACACTTTTGCTAGCAAAGTCTCCTCAACCTCTTTAAGGTAGCCTCACCTTCAGTCGCCAATTCTTATAGATTCTTACATACACTTACTAAGTGGCAGCTACAAAGCTCATAAGTCTATATATTAATCACCAGATAGCTGAAAAGCGGGGGCCCCACTTGGTCTATGCGATCCACTAATATAAGGCTTCGAAAATGAATAACCTTGTTCCAGATGATTCCTAAATCTGTCCTGGGGTGAGGGGACGTTGGGTTTCATGACATATCTCACTGTGCCATCTAGGTTGCAACTAGTTCCTATCTTGTTCGACGCCCGCTCCTGGCCCATCGGTTAATCTCCATCTACTAAAAGCATCACCACCCTTGCGCAGCTGAACAATTTGGAGTATGACCGCCAAACATGGTCCGTAGCCAAGGGACGTAGGATACCCAGTAGAGACTTCCACGCCTAACTTGTACGAATTTGTCACTCACTCACTTTAAACTTTGAGTTGCATATCTGGGGACTGCAACAATTTGTTAAATCGTCGACTATGAAATTGCAAAACACTTTGAAGGTAAATATGGAGAAACCTCTAAAGCTGGTTCAAGGTCTGTCGGCTCAGTCCAATGCCATATTTTGAATTGAAGGATATACTCACTATGTCCTTGGTGGTAAGTGTAATTTCCCGGCCTGCTATTCCGCACCAGGCTAAAAGTTTTGAAAGATGTATCGAAGGAATAAAGCAGAAAGTCACTAGATAAATCCTTTAGGCTGCCACTGGAAGTTAACTGGCAGAAATGTTATTATTCGACCTGATACTCGGGAGGCAGCTGCGGATAGCTTCGAACAGTGCATTAGAGCAAGTAGGTCAAGGAACTGGGGATATAATTTGTCCTAAGTGACATTTTCAGCAAAGCTATATTATCTGGCCTAGCATATGAATTTGATTTGTGTGATGTTCTGAACTATGTAATTCAGATGCTTAATCTTGTACGACATGGTCCTAGGTATCTTAGAGCCAGATGTCGTCATTAAACTACGTGGGTAGCGGTCTCCCTCTCGAAAGGTGACAAATGGTTTACACTAATGTATTGTATTTCTTCATTTCACCGAGTGATATAGACGTATAGTAGCCAAGTAGTACCATAACATTGAGCACGGTGTCTCCCACAGTGAACCAAGCTCGATTTCCCAAGATCCCAAAGAGGGACAGGTGGCAGGGTTCAAAGGATAGTGGATTCGCTTAACTAGAATACCATTTCTCTAAACTGTTTAATTTAGCCGTTTCTCGTAAACAGAGACAGATCCTCCTGAAACGAGTGGAATTCATTGTCCAGCTCCATGCACGTATGGGCATTTCTCCACTTGACGATTTTACTCTCGTTTTACGCGGTGAGCCTAGTATTCGGTCACGAGGCTCTCGGGGTCCGTACCATCCACACGGTAGAAGCCAAGAGCGTTCAGCATGGGTTTGTCGTCAAAGCGGTAAAGGTAGACTCTCTTGTCGTTGGCAAAATGCTGATACTGATGCCACGCGGGAATGCAGAAGGTGTCGCCCTGCTTCCAAGTGATCTTCTTGTCCCCGACTGTGCTGTGTCCGGTGCCCTCTACGACGTGGTAGACGGATGAGGCCGTCTCTCGCATCACGGGTGACTGAGAGCCGGCGTCGAGGCGCTCCGCAGAAGCGCCAATCGTACGGCTGACTAAATATGGGTGTTATGTTAATCCAAGTACGCTTGTAGTGGACGACCAACGATGGATGGGTTGATAGGTTAAGAGAGTAGAGGGAAAGAAGGGCGAAGGTGTAGGTATTCACTTACTTTCCGCGCCGTTGTCTCTCAGATAATGAACGGTAGCCCACGAGCCCTTCTCGGCATTGAGTTTGGCCTCCATCTTGGCCCAGGGGAAGACGATGGGCGAGTCTTCCACATCCTGCGCCGGGTATCTGGAGGAGTCGTAATGCTCGTTGAAGTGGACGGGGAAGTGAACGAATTCAGGAAGATCGAGACCGTCGAGCCATATAACAGGCTCATCGTCACCGCCTTCCTCTTCCCGCCCCTTCTTGCCGTGGTCATGCCAGTTCCAAGGGGGCGTGACCAGAACATCACGTGGTTTCATGTTTACGCGCCGCCCATGTACGGCGGTGAAGCCGCCCTGTCCTTCGATGATGAAGCGGACGGCAAAGGCAGTATGCCGGTGGGCAGGGGCCGTCTCACGGGGCATGACCAACTGCAGGCCCGCGTACAATGTATCGGTCGTGTAAGGTGCGGCTGGAGTGCCAATTAGCAGCAGCGGTAGGCGGGGCTCGCCAGACTATGAGACCTACTCCGGGCGGGATTCACCAGCATCAGCACACGACGCTCCGCCTGCTCCTCCTTGACGAGCTGGCCGGCGCGCATAAGGTAAGGCCGGATGCGGTCATACTCCCAGATGAACGGCACGGTCGTGGGGTTGGGAAGCGCGGGGTTGAGCCGGGCCATTTGGGCCCACAGAGGGGAGACTTCGATATCTTTAAGCGACTTGACGAGGGCCTCGGAAGTTTGGATGCTTTCCACCCCTTTGCCGCTCTGCTGGGAAGGCAGAGCGGCGACGGACTGGAATTCTTGGACGTGGGGCATCATGATTTGGGTGGTGCTCGTTGCTGTGGTTGTAAGTGATAAACTGTAGTCGTCAATGTGACTGCGAGTGATAAACTAAAATCTGAACCTGTCTGAATCCGGTATGTAAGAGTTGGCTTGTAACTTAGACTGCGGGGACATTACGGACTGGCTATATGCTCATGTTTCGTCGGACCCACTTCCTACACATCCCCGACAGAGATGGTCGAGTCCGCCCGCGGCCGCGGTTATATCGGAATCACCCGTTCGTTCCATGGAGCGATAAAAATTCGTGAAGCGACAAATACTGCGACGAGCTCAATTGGTTACTCTTACTATCCGCGAACCACCCTGTTCATCCATCACTTTCCTCAACAACACCGCAATAATGCCAGTCGCTTGGAGCCGTTTGATCCGGTTTGTGGCTACTGATGGCCGCGTTTTACGTGGCGAGCCAATCCTGCCCCATCCCGAGTTCGACCTCGGTCAGACGACCGAGGCGACTGGGCTGCGCGCTAAAGTCATCCAAGGCGATGACGTCTATGACACTACCGGAGCGACAAAAGTGACTGATGAGATTGCAACTGTGAAGAAGCTTCTCGGGCCCCTCTCCCCCTCCGACGTACCAATCATCCGGTGTGTCGGGCTCAACTACGTCAGTCACAGTATGCTTCCCCTGCTCTCTTTCTCTATCTCCCGGCCTGTCTAACTACCTACAGTCCGCGAAACCGGACGGAACATGCCGAACTATCCTTTCATATTCTTCAAACCTTCCACAACAGTCCTGGATCACGACGCGAACGTGGTTGTCCCGAAGATTGCCCAGGATGATCAAGCGGATTATGAGGGTGAACTAGTAAGCAAGCAACTTCCCTTGGTGACAAGGTAGTCGACTGCCGGGCGCGAGACTGGGTCACAGACTTACTCTCGTCCTTAAACAGTGTGCAATTATCGGCAAAGATGCTAAAGATGTCCGTGAGGATGAAGCGTTAAACTACGTGGCTGCTTACACGGCGGGCAACGACATCTCGTCACGTAAGCTCCAACGTGACCCTAAACTTGCAGGGCCGGTGCCGCAATGGGGCTTCTCCAAGGGCTTCGATACATACGCTCCCTTGGGACCCGTCCTCGTCAGCAGCAGCCTGATCCCTGACCCAGGCACTCTACAGCTCAAGACGACGGTCGACGGCGAGCTGCGCCAGACGTCTGGGCTCGACGACCTCCTCTTCAACATCTCGTATCTTATCTGCTACCTCTCTAGCGGTACCACACTCCAGAAGGGAAGCATCATCATGACCGGCACCCCGGGAGGTATGTTGCACATGCCACACGAAACAGAATGTGATAGGGTAGAGTTGCGAGCTAACAATTAGACAGGCGTCGGTTCGGGCCAAAAACCGCCTAAATACTTGAAGCCAGGGACCAAGATGGAAGTCCATGTCTCCAACATTGGCACGTTGAAGAATGGTGTTGAGTTTGCTTGAGCTTGGGAATATTGATGTTTTGCGCGGGACTCTATCGGCCTACCTGCTCCAGCGTGTCATATACCTACATATCATGCTAACGGACGTTTACCAAGCCACAACAGTTCCGCATACAACATTGTCGTGCCTTTTGTTTCTTCGTAAGCTACATACCCTGAATGGTCTCGGTTCGGGACGGGAATGATCATTTATACTAGTATTATATAATAGTGCTGGATGCTCACAGTGCCCAAGATGCGGTAGGCCAAATGTAAGGGATATTATTAGTAAGAGGAACAAGCTACTGCGATAATCGAGGTGCAAAAAAAAAAAAAAAAAAAAAAAAAAAAAAAAAAAAAAAAAAAAAAAAAAACAAAAAAAAAAGAAAGGCAGAGGGCCAGTTTAAAAGCAAAGGGCGCTATTTTTAAAAATATATAATTAATTACTAAATTGGATAACGTCACACATATATAAGCGAGAGATATATATAAACCAAAAACTTTTTTAGCCGTTTTAACAATCTTTAATCGTTTATTTCTTAATACCAACATTATGGAACGCCTTATCAAAAAAGGCGAAAATGGACCTAGTTATTTAGGCCTAAAAAGACAAGGCCCAAAATTTAATTACAAAAAGCTTAATTGTATTTATGAATTTTCATATTTTACTTTAGTACATCGTTTTGGTGCTAAATACGCCCGAGCCGATATTATCTCTTTTTATATAAAAATTAGCGTCGACAGACAAAAAATCGATTATAGACCGAATTCTTAACCTAAATACGCGAGCGTTTTTTATCCGGCTTAAATATGTTAAAGATATGGCTAATATATTACCTATTTAATACGTTGCGAAATACGTTAGAATTAACTGGGGCGTCGAATTATATTAAACGGTAACAAATTTTAAACCCCGTTTAAATCGAGAGATAGATTAATAAAAGGTATTTCGTAAATGGTTCGAGATTAATAGGGTCATTATAATAAAATATATTATTATTATATAATATTTTAAACTTTGATAAATTGAAAGTTTAATAAAACTTTTCATAAAAAGTTATAAAAGTTTTAATATCGAAAAGCATAAGCATTAATATAAATTTAAAAAAGAAATAGAAAATAAGTTATTATTATTTAAGTTGTTAATTTTTAAGATTAGATTTTACCGTAATTTATCATTATAGCGGGAAAAAAATACATTAAGTTTTAATAGCGCGATAACTTATTACCAGCGAAGTATAAGATCCGTATAAATAATAGTAATTAAATAATAAAAGAATGAGGTTTAAAATATAATCGGTATTTAAATAACTATATTCGGGCGCGTACGTAAAATCGAAACCTTTTTTATCCTTAATGGCTACGAATACCACGATTAGATAAAATTCGAAAAATATTACATTAATTACGACATTATTATATTTTGCATACCCGCGTATTTTTATATAAATTTTAACCTTTAACATCTTTCTTTATTTGAAAACGCGTTTATTCGTTATATATCGAAAGCTTAATACGACGTTATTATATTTATATCGCTTATAAAAAGTTGTAATAACGTTTAATAATATTAAATCCGGATTCGCGAAAATTAGTTTCGCTTTATTCAATTTTTATAATGTATTTTTCGAACTTAAAGTTTCTTTATTTTATATACGTTAACTCTTTCATTCGTTAATTTCCGCTGATTATATATTATCGCTTGCGGAAATCTTTAAAACTATCCATACCCTAATAAAATAAGAAAGGTACATATAAAAGGATCTTAAAATTTAGAACGTAATTCGTAACTAATAATTTTTAAACGAGTTAATTCTGTAATCGAAAATTATTTAAAACTTTAATATATAGTTATCTTTTTTTAACTAGAGGTTGATTAATTATACAAAATTAATTCTATTCCAAGTAAGTATTTTAAAATTGAAAATAAACATTGTTTTCTATATAAAAAAATGAAAAATCTATTTTATAAAACGATTAAACTTTTTTGACAAAAGGAAGAGGAGGTAGTAAAAAATATAACTTATAACGGTTAGAGGTAATCGTCGTAACAGGGTTTCGATAAAAGAACGGAAGTATGGCATTTGCAATAAACCCGGATATAACGCGCGTATGACGGCTAAGCTAATTAACTAACTATTAAACCTAAGTCGACGGGTTTATGTTAGCAAAGTACTATAAGAAACTAAACAACGAAGTAATCTAATAACTTAATTACGTTTCGTAACACTAAAAGTATTTTAAGTAACGAAGTTATATTATAAACTATCGCTATTTAATTATAAATTTAACAAATATATATATATATATAAAATGGATAAAAATAGATATCTTAATCCAGGCAAATCCATCTAGTAAATTAAGATAAATATCTCAATCCAAGCAAATCTATCTTACGTAACTTAACCCACTTAAATCCTATTTTCGGTCTTTTTTTTTTGTCAAAAAACCGTTTCCGAAATCCGACTACGTTATGTCATAACACGATCCCCTTTTTTCAAAATCTTCGCCCCGAAAATTCTTTTATAAGTACCGGTTTGTCCTTACCATATCGGGTCGTATAACTAACCGTAAACCTCGCTATCGTCCCAACTAAAAGAAAAGCATTACTTCTTTTACTAACTTTATCATTAGGTTTGGTTTCGAAATTATGCCGTATACTCCCTGCTCCGAAAAAGGTTTTCGGTATATTATAATCGAAAATTTAAAACGTTATAAATAATGCGTTCGTTATTCGCATCGTTATTACAACGGATTAACGATTCCTCTTAGCTTTTTAAAAAATATTAATCGTATCAAAAATCGACTTAATCGCGAAAAACAACTTACGCAAAAACGTTTTTTTCAGCTCCGTAAGGATATCACCAATAAAACGTCCGAAATTTCGGAACAAATTTTTCGCCTTTTTCGTATAAAAAAACAACAGGTACTTTTTCGCGAAAAAGGGGTAAAGCTAATTCGTAAAAGGATAAAAAGTTTGAATATATTAACCAATCAAAAAAAACTAAAAAACAAAATCGTTTAAAAATAAAGCTCGAAACCGCTATATCCGTAAGTTTGCCCGCTAATAACTACCTTAATTATCCCTTTATTAATAGTTTGGATTAGGATATTATTTTTAGTATTTTTTCCGCTAGTAAAAATTTTGTAATAATTATTGGGCATATATAAAATTTTTTGCAAGTTCCCAAAAGGTTTTCGAATTTAGGTAACCTTTCTATTTAACTAAATATTAAGTAAATCCGTCAACTTTCCGTATGTCCAAAATTTTTTTTACCTTATATTCCTATATATCTTCCACCTTTACGTCGTTTTACTAAATTCGTACCCTTATGGTATCTTCGGCTAACTTTAATAAAAATACGTAAAAAACTGGATAAAATTTAACCTTAAGTAATAAATCTAATTAGTAATTACTTTTTAAAATTCTTTTATTAATTCTGTAAAAACCGATATACTTAAAGTCGAATTTCTTATTTGGGCGTTTTGTTTATATGTTTTTGGTAACTAAATAAACCGTCTTTCCCTTCGCGAAAATTAATTTTTTCAACCGTTTCTAGTTATAATATTTCTTTATTTAACCGCGTACGAATTCGAATTTTATTTTTATTTCCTAATGCAATTATTTAAGTTATTTTAACTTTAAAATTACCTTAATATTAAATAATTCTTCCTTTTATAAATCTTTATAAACTTTTAGAATAAATCCAAAATTAGTTATAATTAAGGTCGTTTTGGTACTTCCATAATAACTGGTGTTATAAGTTATTTAAACTATTAATAACTTTTTAACCTAGTTATTTTATTCGTAATTAATATAATATCGAAAATAAGTTTCTAATATCTAGTTTTATCGTTTTATCTACTTATTTATTTAAAATCGAAATGCACTTAATAACTTATAATTTAAACCGATTTATGCCATTAGGCTTTACTAAAATTTGGAGATAAACGTCGTACCTTTATTTAAAATAATTTCGTGCGGTAATCCGTATATACTAAAAGTATTTCTCAAAAAGATATATACTATTTATTCGGCGTTCGTATCCTCGTTATAAGGTAAAAAATAAAAGAATGTCGTAAATCGGTTAACGATTATCAAAATACTATCGTAATATATACCTATAATTAAATTTTCTAATAAGGGTAACTTAATAATGAAATTTATAATAATAAAGTCCCATAATCGCTTTGCGACTAATAATAATTGTAATTTTCTATACAATTTATATTATCGTATTTTTGTCTTAACGCAGATATCGCATTGACGTTTAATTTTTTTGTACAATATTTTTCATTCTGGGAAATTCGTACGTACGTTAAAAACGTTTTAGGGTTTTACGGGTCTCTAAATGCCCATATAATAAATATTCGTATATTTCTCGTACTAAGTTTTCTTATCATTTTTTTAAGACTTGTATTTTGTTGGTTTTTTCTAATAAGTAATCGTTATACGACTTGATTTTTTGGTATATGTTTTAAAATGTTGCTCGTATCGTGGTAATTTGGCGTAAACGCAGATATCCTTACGTTATGGTATCAAAAACGGCGTAATTAATTTTAACCATTTTTTCTTTAAAAATTAGTCGCTTACTAAACGCGTCGGCTTTTCCGTTTTCTAACCCTTTACGATAAATAATAATGAAATCGTATTTTGCTAACTTTTCGCCGTAACGAAATTATCGTATTATAAATTCTCTGGTCGTAGTAAATCGGGTAAAATTTTTGTAATCCGTATAAACTTTAACCTAATATTAATTACCTTTAAGGAAATATTTAAACTCGCGGAACGTTTTAAAAATAATCCAAAAAATTTTATTAGGGATAACGTAACGTAATTCTAATTGTTACAATTTATAAAAAAAAAGCAACAAAATGTAATATACCTTAATTATTTCGTTATCCAATTACTACACCCAAAATATAATTTAACGCGTCGGTCTTTAGTTTTACTAAGCGATTTAGGTCGTACATAATTAATACTAATTAACTGATAATAACTTTTTTAATTTGCTAAAAAGCTTTTTTCGTTTTTTGGCGTTTATTAAAAATTTTCTTTTTTTCGCGTAAGTTTATTTAAAAATATCGTTATCTGGCTAAAGTTTTTAATAAATTTCCGATAATAATTAACGAATCCGAAAAAGATTTATACTTCCTTAATTGTAATAAATTATACCTAATTTCGTACTACAGCAATCATTTTAAGATTTATTTTGATATATCTGGAAATAATAATATAACTTAAATATTCGACTTTTTATATATAGAACTGGCTTTCTTTCGCATTAATTAATAAATTAGCATTTTAAAATAATTATAACATTTTATGGAAGCATTTTTCGTATTATTCTTTAATTTTTTAAAAAATGAAAATATTATCAAAATAACATACCATAAAAACGTTAAAATATTTTCGAAAAACGTAATTAACCATACGCTAAAACGTAACCGGCGCGTTAGTAAATCCTATAAAGGTAACGAAATACTCATAAAAGCCATATTTAATTCGAAATATTATTTTCCATTCGTAACCCTTTTTAACCCGAATTAAATTATATCTATTTTTAAAGTCGAAAACAGTAAACCATTATACTTTATAAAATCGATTTTTTATTTTATTAATAAAAAATAATAACATTCGATTTTTAATAATAATATTATTAAGTTATCGGTAATTTACAATTAAACGTAATTTTCTATTTTTCTTTAGGACGAAAAATATAGGGTACCTAACGGGTAACTTGGATAACCGGATTTATCCTTTTTTAAGTCGATCTTTTAGGTATTCTCGAAATGTATACAATTTTATTTCATTAAGGTTATAAATAGGATAAAATTTAATTAATATTCCTTTTTTAAATTAATTTCATAATCTCATTTATTATATTTTAGTAATTTTATTTCAAATTCCTTTCGAAATAAGCGCTTATATTTTTATTATTATAAAACAACGTTAATTAACTCTTTTAACTTTTGGAGCTACTGTTATAAATCGTCATTTAATTATTATAATTTTACTTTAATAATAGTAATAATACGTCGTATTTATCTGCAATGCCCAATTTTTTTTTATATATCATATTCCTATAGGTAATAAAGTTTCTATCGTATCCTCATACCGGTATTTGTCGTCATTTTCGATCAAATATTAAAATTTTTACTTTTTTTCTTAATACTTATCGCTAAATTATAAAATAAATTTCACCTGGCCAATTTTCTAATTAATTAAAAAGTTATATTAACATAACCATACTTTTCTTAAAATTATATCGTAATTCTTTAACGGTACAATATCGAAGTTAATAATTATATTTCTTTTAGGAACAAAAATATCGAAATAATTCATTTCGCGTATAATTTTTCCATTATCGTAAAAAAAAAGTTAACTTTCGGTAATATCCGCAATATAAAGGTTTTTTTTATATCTCTATAATAATTTAAGTTGGTTAACTACCTTCAGTATAATATAATTTTCTCTTAAAACTCCGTTATCCACCATAGCGGTATACTAATATGTCCTAATTCGTACTTTTAAAATAATAAGATATTCGTCGTTCCTTATCACTATTAAAACCTTTTTTAAAAATCCTTATCAGCTCCTTTAAATTTTGTCATTTTACGGCTTTTTTACAAATAACTTTTATCGTTTGGGTATCGTTCGAACTAATATATTCATCTTTTTAAATTAATTATTCTATTCCGTAATTATTTAATAATATGCCGTTATTATTCGGCCTGTACTTCCAGCTAATAAATACGCGTTTCGTTTTTTGTTAAAACTAAATTATCCGGTTTTTCTATAACTTAATCGTTTTTTTAATCGGAATATTTTTTCGGCTTCTTACCGCAGCTTCTTATCCCATTACGTAAACTACTTTTTCATAACGTAAACTGCATTCCATATAAAGGTATTTTTATCGTTTTCCTACAAATTTTTCGTAAGCTAAATTAATTTTATTAAAATTCCTTTTTTTTCGAAGTTAATAATAACGGCTAATTCAAAATAAAAATTAATAATTTGTTATCGGATAATTAAGTTAAATCCTTCCAGGGTTATTTCGTTTTTAGGGTTATATATATACTACTCGTAATAGCAAAAAGGGTCTCGTTATAAATATTATTTTTCGAAAAACCAGCTTTATAACGCTGTTTTCTAATTAATTTCTTTTTCAGGACAAGTAGTACAAAAATGTTAATACTATTATTCGTCGCATTTATTTCTTTTTATTTTATTTAAAAAGTTAAAACTTTCCTTAACTATCCGTATAATACGTTTATAAATAAATCTTTTCCATTTTTTATAATTAAAATATTATTGTCGTCGGTAAAAAAAACGTACTTTCGCCCATAATAATTTAACGTACTAAGGCAAACCGCTTCCGTCTATCCTTAATGTTCCTTTAATTATTCTTTCATTATCCAGGATAATCGTCGCTAATATTTTTTCATTATGTGCGCAAAATCGGTTATTTAAAATATTTTCGTATCCCGGTTTGTAAAAGGTTTTTAACTTTTTATTAATTTTATTATATATTTTAATTACAAAATCCGGTTAAGCTTTTTCCTTTTTATATCATAACGAAAATTTTTCCTTTATTTTATTTAGATAATTACCTAATAAGTACTAAGATCCATGATTTATTTTATCGTAATTTCTTAAGTAATTTACATTTAAAAGCTTTATGGCCTATCTTGCCATAATTCCAACATTTAACCTATCGAGAATTTCGAAACTAGATGATTTCAAGTTTCATAAGTCCTGGTTTTATTCCAAACGAAATATTACCTTTCCTGGGGGCACTAGTATTAGCCGAATATCGAGGTTTTTTGTTATACTAAATACTTATTCTAAAAGCGGCGCGTCCTTGTCGTTCTTATCGTCGCTTAAACTATCGATTGTTAATTTTGATAACTTTTTCGATATATTCGTCGAACGTAAAACTTTTTTTAATTCGAATTATTTCGTTTTTAACGTTATCTTTTAATCCTTTATAAAAGATATCTATTAAAACGTTTTTCTTTTTATTTCCTTTATCTTACTTTAACAACTAAAATGTTAAAAGTAACAATATATTTGGATACCGGTTTTTTTTGTTTAAGGTCGAAAACTTTTTACGCAAAAAACCTTTCTTCGCTTAAAATGCCAAAATTAAAGCGAAATTTATTTTCAAAATTAATATATAAGAAAAGAATCTTATTAATCGAAATTTCTCGGTCGTTTTCCATATCTTCTATATAATCCCGAATAATAAGTTCAAACTAGTTAATTCCATTTTCCGTAAAACATACTTTTACGGTAAAAATTAACTTAAGGATATCGTTAAAACCTAAAAAACGTAAGTAAATACGTATTTAAGTAAGGAAAATTTAGGGGTTTCCCTTATTATCGTAAAGTTTTAGCTTTTTAAATTTTATTCGGGAAATAATAATTAGGGTTGCCGAAATTGTTTCGACTTATTCGTTAAATCATTAATTTTTTTTCTCGCACTTCTTAATACGTACCTAAAATTGCTAAAAATTAAATTCCGAATTATTAATTGATATTTTTAACAATATTAAATATTGCTTAAAGTTTAACGGTATTACTAAATAAAAGTTTGTAACGTATAACGGCTAAGTTAATTAACTAATTATTAAACCTAAATCGACGGGTTTATGTTGGTAAAGTATTGTAAAAAACTAAATAACGAGGTAATTTAATAACTTAATTACGTTTCGTAATACTAAAAGTGTTTTAGGTAACGAAATTATATTATAAGCTATTATTATCTAATTATAGATTTAACGAATATATATATATATAAAATGGATTAAGATGGATATCTTAATCCAGATAAATCCATCTAATAGATTAAGATAAATATCTTAATCCAGGCAAATCCATCTCACGTGACTTAACCCATTTAGGTCCTGTTTTCGGTCTTTTTTTTTTCTTACCAAAAGACCGTTTCCGAGGTCCGACTGCGTTGTGTCATAATAGCGCGTTTTTATAATGAAATTATAAATACGTTTAACGAAAAAAGATTAAATTAATTATAATTCATACGATATATCGATATTAACTTATTTAAATTTATTATTACGGAGTTTTAAATAAATACTCGCTTATATATATCTTTCGCCTTTATATATTTAACGTTAATTAGTATTATTTTAAGTATTAATTATAGAATTCTACATAGAGTGTAATATAATAAAAAGATGTATTTTTTTTAACATTTATATATTTTAATATGTAATTAAATACTACTAGTAGTTAAGCTATAAGTTTTACTATATTTTATATTTAAAACGTTGTACTTAGAGTATCGGATATAGTTCTATAATAGTAAACGCTTTATAATTATAGAAATCCACTTAATGTTGTAATAAAATAGAATATATGATTTGAATCGTAATATACTTTGAGTTGCGTGTTTTTTTGTTCTTTCTTAAAAATCATTCGTTATAGAATTTTCAAATACCACAGGTTTGTAGGAACATCGCAGATTTGCGCTGTTTTTTAGACCTCCATTGTAGTAGTCCTCGGAAAACTCGACTAGTTAAATGTGGGGGATTAGGTAACGACCCCATAGTAGACTTAAAATAGACTACAGCTACAGAGGGATCTTCTTTCCCACGTTGCTACTTCCAAATACATGGTGACCTCCTATAGATAAAGTAACATCGCATAGTGAAGCCTAGCTTCTCAGTAATTAATCTTGCTGTCGACGCCGTCGATACCTAATTGTTTATGCAAATTCTCTAGGATTTTGCATTTCAGCTCGTTCAGCCCTCCATAGCCATGTGGATCTAACCAACAAAGGCTATCCCTGCCATGCGTAGTACGGAAGCCGGAATGTGGAGCATAAGTGGGACCAGCCCAATTACCGTCTTCGGTATTTATCTAGTGTCTCGTTATCCGGCCTCGTTCCCTCTGCCATGGAACTCTACTCCGAAATTCGTATGTATATACCATGCCCACTATGTAGGTTAGCTGGGGGTGCCCGAAGAAAACATCAAATGCAGAGAATACCAACGATAGCAGTAGTAATTATCTGTTCACTAACTCTTGTGCTCTCCCTTGTCTCCGTACCCAATCTTACCTCCTTTATTGGTTCTCTTTCCGAACTCTGTCCCGAAGTCGTCTCGATGAGCCGAGACACCGGCTGGGTAAGTAGTGGGGAGTCTTTCCCAACCTCGACCGAGGGCGGTCCGCCGAACGCAAGAGCGAGTGACACGCCGTTGTCGGGCACGAAGCGCCGCCGTACTGCCCTCGCCTGCAGCGCCTGTCGCACCCGTAAAACAAGAGTAGGCCTTCGTCCCCTCCAGAGCACATGCTGGGCCAGAAACTGACCCAGTGGCGCCCCCACAGTGTAATGGTTCCCGTCCAAAATGCGAGCTGTGCGAGCGGATGGGCTTCGAGTGCATCTATGAGGTGTCTGACTCATCCGCTAACCTTATCGTCCGTAAAGAGTAAGTGGACTGGGTTTTAGGTCTGATTCTGATCCATTCGTGCTTTTGTCACATCGTAGCTTGCTAAGCGGTAGCAACGTAGCGTCTTCGGCAACCTAGAGACGAGATTAAGTCTCCTGGAGGAGGCCGTGAGGCGACACGATGACCAGCTCGCATCTAACGACGGCGACAGCTACCGTGGAAGCACCTCAACATGGATCTGGGGCTCAGGGGTTTCTGAAAAGGCCCTTGAGGCCACACCGCCCCCGGGAACGGTGGTTGTAAGGGTTCAGGACCCTACGGACCAAGATCAGCCAGCAAGCGAGTCGACTGGTACAGATGGCATGGGCATCTATTTTGTAGATGAGCAGGACTGCGGTTTTTTTGGTGAGATAAAGTTTCCGGCGAAGCGTAAACATCTAAAGTTGCTTACTCTCTAAGGACCGTCGTCCAACATCTCATTCATGCGCACAATCTTCCGTGCTCTAGCCTCGAGGGGAGGTATTCCGGACCCGCCAATGCCATCGGCCGATGGAAGCATCATGAATATCCACCGACCAGAGGCCCAAGCGACAGATTCTGCTCAAGGCCCGACGCATAGTCTGCATGACAGCCACAGCTTCCTGCCACCGGACCACTTAACCGAGAGGTTGTTGCGAGAGTACTTTACAAATACTGGTCTCCTTTTCCCATATATCCATGAGCAGTCCTTTATAGAGACGTACAAGCAGCTGAAGCAAAACGGATTTCGCAGTAATGTGCGCCGGACTTGGCTAGCCCTCCTAAATATGATGCTCGCCATGGCCACCTGTGCGACTGCGAGCCGCGCCGACCCCGGTTGCGCGTTTGCCGACTCGGATGTATTTTACAAGCGTGCTTCGGAGCTGTGCAAGACGCAGATGCTCCGAGGCACAACCTTAGAAACGGGTATTACTGTCAACTTTTTAAGCGGCTAATAAAGGGTATCAAATTGCTGACTTTGAATGCGGTAGTCCAATACCTGCTCCTTACAAGCCAGTATTTACAAGGCACGCAGCAGGCAGTCCAGACGTGGACAACCCACGGCTTGGCAGTCAAGGCGGCCCTGTCCATAGGCCTACACTCGCGCGATGCTTCAAGCAAGTTTCCTCCTATCGAACAGGAAATGAGAAAGCGAACATGGTTCGGCTGCATAGTTCTCGATAGGTACGCGACGACTTCTATTTCGCGACTTTGACTTGTTCCCTCTCTTACTGACATGCAAGATTCTAGGAGCTTGAGCATGACGCTTGGACGGCCGAGCGCCATTCCCGAAGATTACGTGAGACTCGAGCTCCCCAAGGCGGTCATTGGAGACAGGGAAAACGGCATGGGCGTCTCCTTTTACACTGAGACAGTGTGAGCTCTTCGGGTGCTACTATTTCTCACGTTCATACCATTGACTACGTTAGAAACCTCTACAAAGTAATGTGGAAGATCTTGGCAAATCTGTTCGGACATAATCTCGGATACAAAGATCTCTCGGAGACCGGGCTCATAACACAAATATTCCAGCTGGAGCAGGAGCTCAACGAGTGGCAACTATCACTACCCGAGTTCTTGCAGCTGAGGACTTCCTTGACTCTGCCTGAAGAGACCCCTCCAAACCTAAATATTGAGCAGTTCAGAATCATTCTTACATTACGATATCTACACACACAACTGCTCCTTCACCGACCGGCTCTCTCGCGGCTGCTCCAAACGTGTTTCGCCGACAACGGCTCAAAGGAGCCAAAGGCGTTCAACACCCAGATGTACAAGAACTTTTACCGCCCCTGCGTCAGAGCCGCAGAAGAAATAATATCCATCACGCACAAGGTAATCACTCAGAAGCCGTTGGGAAAGCATCTGCTCGGTGCATGGTGGTTCACACTTTATTACAGTAAGTACGCTGTCGGTCCCCCACAACCCCGCACCGGGCTAAAGAGCAAAATATAGTCTTCAGCGCTGCATTGACAGTCTTTGGGAGCCTACTCGTGCCTACTGAAGATTTCCTAGGCATGGGCATGGCCTCTGATGACTACAGGACGAGAGGGCGACAGACTTTGGGAAAAGCTATCCACACCCTGGTTGAGTTAGACAACGATAACCCTCTTCTCAATCGATGCATCGACTACCTCCGGCAGCTCTGCTGGCACATCGAGGACTGGGGTAAGGTATCTGTACTTTTTGCAGCCTGCTTTGGCCATGCCTCACTCTCTCCCCCATCGAGTGCTCTCCCTTCGCTCCAATCAAAAGGGGAGACGGAAAATACTTGCGGCTTCTTACATCGCTCTCTCTTGCTAACACTTCTCGCCTTCTGCTAGCCTTGACGTCATCTCTAAGCACGCCGCTCGATGTCGGTAGCTCGATTATGCGAGATATGCCCGCAATGGTCGATGTCGGCCGGGCCGGCGATAGCGCCTCGGGAGTCACGTCAGGCTTCCCGTTCCAAGACGATCATACTCTGTTGGAGGATGAGGCTGGGCTCGGTCTCCTCTTCAACAACGACGTCCGGCTATAAACCTGAGAAAAAGCCGTGGAGGATTACTCGGGTGTGTTATTATATGTTTATAGATGCATCCTTTACGCGGTTTATCGGAAGGGGGAGAATCCTAGAGGTAATGGTCAACATATCTCCCAAACTTACATCCATGCTTATAGTAAGGACAAAATAAGCTTTAAAATTTTGCGGTGGTCATTAGTTTACTACTATTACATGACAGAAGTATTAAAAAGGCGTAGAGACATTTAGGTTTGCACATACAGTCAGCTAGCTGGGGGGTGCGTGGCGCTCCCCATATACGGAAAGGCTTCTGATCGGAAATACATGCTCCGTGGCTAAGGCACTTTAAAGAAGCAAACGTACGAAGGCACACGCTACTAGTCACGGAATATAATAACCACTAATATCCCTTTATCTGGCAAATACAGATTTATAGGTACATGTGACGGCTAGGATAGTTAACCAACTATTAAACCTAAGCATACGGGTTTATGTTGGCAGAAGTATCGTGGGAATCTGGAGAATTACAGGCTAACTTAATTACGTCTCGTAAAATTAAGGGCGTTCGGGTAACGATTTTATACTACAAGTTATCACTAATTAAATTATAAAATTTACCGAATATATATATATCTTAATTCTAATTTATCGAGCTCGAGCCGGCTTAATTGTAATTATAATGATAAAATATTTTAAGCCTTATAAGTTGCTTTAAATTATGGTCCCGGTGTAATTAACTTAATATGCTAAGCTTAGATCAATATAATTAGATATATTAAGTTAGTTTAAGTAGTTCATATAACTTTTGTTTAAATAGGGGTTAACCTTTACGTTTTTAACCGTTTTGGAAAAGCAAACTCGTTAAGTTATAATACGATTTTCTTTTTTTTAGAATTCTTATCCTAAAAACCGTCTCTGGAACCGGGTAGCTTTTTTTAAATTATTATATTTAATCGTATTAAAACTATCGCAATTTTGTAAACCCAATAACGCGTTAATATTATTATACGAATTAAACATTTTAATTTTGACGTAGTCGAATTTTCTTATTTTCGTTATAAAGTTTAATATAAAGCTTATAAAGCTTAGCCTAGCTTTAAGAAATACACTCGGTATATCAAATACAGAAATCTATATAATTTATTTAGTCCCTCGAAAATTAAACACCGTCGGCTAGTAATTCAAAAACCCGTTTTAATTTTTAAAAGCGTTTTATAAAGAAAAGACTCACTTAAAGCCTATTAACGTTAGTTCAAATTATAACAATATATAAGTAGCGAGTAAATCGTCTAATACGTTTTCGTAACTAAAAGAAACCTTTTACGTAAATGTGATATCGAGATAATACGTAACAGTATTAAAAGAGCGGAATTAATAAAGAGTTCGAACGTTTAAAAAAAGAATAAAAAGGTTTAAAGCCCGTTATTATAGTTATGTCGGCGTCGGCCTCTAATCTTAAAGGTTAGGCTAGTATTAATATTACTAACTAGTCGTTTATTAACCAAAACTCGGCCGTCGTTATTAGTAAAATTTCGTAGTAACCGTTAAGCATTTCTAAGATTCCTTATAGGTTTTTAAGTGTCTCGGAATCCGAGTAATTTTTCTACTTAACTAGATATTAGATAGGTCCGTCGATGCATCTTTTATTAAGGATTCTTTTTTCATTTCACAAATTTATTCGTTCTTTATCTTTATATCGTCCCATGTTGTAAGGGGCTGCATACGCAGAAGCTAAGAATATAGGCCATAACAGGTCTATTAAGAAATCTAGAGAGCTAAGTCGGTGCGTGGCAGAAACGCAGAAGTAGCTAGCTATATATATAAAGATCCATCCCTGGAATCGGCCTAACCTGATTCTCTAACAAGGTCTTAGCCC